>JAYESA010000672.1:0-115000 GCA_036927795.1 Iris macrosiphon
TCCTATTTTTAGAATTGGTAAATTGTGTATTGATCATAAATATTTGTTTTTATATGTAATTAGTTAGATGTATTTATTTTCATTAGTTGATTTAGGGTTTTGGCTAGTTTGGACCCATGTCAGACCCTATTGGACCATGTCAGACCCTTGTCAGACTCAACCCTTGGTGTATAATAGTTATTTTATCTTTAATTATCTAGCTGGGTTATTTTGGATTAGTTAGATTGGTTTAAGAAACCCTAAACCTAAAACCCTAGTTTTGGAAGACTTAAGTTGAGGGTATTGTGGTCTTTGTGTTTGGCTTCTAACCCTAACCCTATTTCTCCTATATGGACCCCCCTTCCTTTTTATTTCCTTCCACTTCATTTTCCTCCCTCCTTTCTCTTTCTTTACTTCTTTCATTTACTTCTCTCCAATTCCAAGTAAGTATTTTCACCTTCCCCTCTCTTCCTTTATTTACTTCTCTCATTAATGCAAGCCCTAATCTTCCATTCTTTCTAACCTAGGTGTATAGAGCCTAGATTTGGTGTAGAAGCTTGGTTTGGAGGCTTGGTGTGGAGAATTCTAGGGTTTTTAGAGACTTTGGCCTTGGAATTTCAACTCCCAAGAGGTAAATCCTAACCTTCCTCTTAGTGATTACTTTAATATAGTATAATTAGTAGTTTAGAACCTTTCTAGACCTTAGGGCTACCCATGGGAGGAAGTTAGAACTTGTTTGGATAGGTTTAGAAACTTTGACCTAGGGTTTTGTGTCAATTTCGGGTGAAATCTGAGATTGGTCCATTTTGGGGGTTGCCCTAGGTTAGACGGACCTAGGTAAACGTGCTTGGGTGTCTTGAGGGTAGGTTTGTATCCCCGTTCGAACACGCGAGGTCGTATCGCGAAGTTTTGGGGCATTTCGGGCAATTTGGGGGGTTTTCCTTCTCCGTGGGTTCCACGTGCATGTGGAATTTTGCCACGGACCTAGAATCGGAGAGTTAGTATTTTTGTGAGATTTTAGACATTATTTAGAACATATGGATGAAATTTTGGATCGATTATAATTAGGTTTGGTGTGCGTTTCGCGAGGTATCGCAAGCCGCACTCCAAGTGTTCGTCGAAATAACCAAATGGCCATTTTGACTTGGTTTCTAGGTTTCGGGCTTGTGTGCAGATTGGTTTAGCCTTGGGAGTGTGTATTAGGGTTTTTGAGTTTATATTTGTATATATATATATGTATTTATATGTATATGGGTGAGTATGTGTGTATTGGTGTGTTTGGGGGGGGAGTGTGTTTAAGTGTGTATAGGTATGGTTGTGTGTGTGTTTGGGTGTATTGTGTGTGAGTGTTGAGGATTGGCGTGCGTTTGAGTCAGTGAGTGAGTGAGATTGAAGGAAAGGAAGAGGGACTGAGAGAGGGGTTGAGATAGGGAGTGAGATTGAGACAGAGGGGAGCAGCAACAGGTAGTAGCAGCAGCAGCAAGTAGCAGCAGCAACAGGTAGTAGCAGCAGCAGCAGAAGGTAGTAGTAGCAGCAGCAGCAGCAGGTAGTAGCAGCAGCAGCAGCAACAACATGCAAAAACCACCAACAACAGCAACAATAACACCCCCCTTTAGCTACTAGAGATGAGAGAGAGAGAGATTAGATATATAAAATATATGTATATAGATTTTATATATATATATATATATATATATATATATATATATATATAATATATATATATATATATATATATATATATATATAGGTATAGTTAGATGTATAGTTAGTGAGATGAGAAGGGTAAGGTAAGGTATCTCAATACCTTGAGATATCAAGGTATTGAGGTAATGGGTATGGGGCGAGGTATTGGGCAAATATATATATATATATATATATATATATATATATATATATATATATATATATATATATATATATATATATATATACATATATATAGATATATATATATATATATATATATATATATATATATATATATATATATATATATATATATATATATATATATGTCTTAGGGTATATATTAAAGGGTACAAGCGGGGTGTATAGCGTAGGTTGATATATCGGATACCAAGGGTATCCCGGTATCTCAAAGAGGCGAATTTGAGGGTTTACTAGCTTAATGAGCTAGTTTTGACCTAGAATTTTAGGGGCACCCTCGTTTGACCTAGAGTTGACCGTAATTGTCCCGGTTGACCGCCAAAGTCAACCTTTGACCTAGTTTTGGCCTAAAGTTGACTTTTTGGACCCTTAGTTGACTTTTGACCCATATTTTATCGGTTTGACCCGTTTGACCTAGAACAACCCTGGAAGCCTATTTTTTTTATTTTATATCTGTTTAACTCTTTAGAACCCCGTTTAACCTTGCTTTTGTAATAGGTCTTTGCGACGTTAGTCCGGATCTCGATCCTCACCAGTTGCTCTGGACGTCAGGCGAGTACCTACCTCTGATTATTTCTATTTCATGTTAGCGTATATATTACCTTTTCTAGAACTGTTAATCCTTGATTCTGGCATATTGTTTCACGAGCTGGTACTAGTTGGATCCCGTCATGAGATGTTATCCCCCGTAACGTGTTCAGCGGGTACTCTATCACGTATATTTCATCATCTGATTCGGGTATTGATTCTCATGTGCTTCATGTGCTTCGTGTGCTCTCGCTTTCACGTGCACGAGTTATTTATCATGTACGTAGCGTGTCATGGTTGGATCCAAGAGTATTAGTAGAGGAGGGGAGTAGAAGTTGGTTATGTGATCAAATCCAAACAGTATTCATGTGTATGTCGGTTATGCAACTCACGCATAACAGAGATATCATAGAATAAATCATGTGCAACCTAAGCCGATCACATAACAAACTTGTGCTCAAGGCACTTAGCTAATATTCCTATTTTCTCACATGCAGTTACTTCTCTACTACTTGTATTGTTCCCCAGTTTTATATTACAGTTACTTTATCAGTTCTACCATGTATTTACTTTCTTGTGCATCTTGTATTCTTTTCTATTGCTAGTCATATATACCTTACCATGTATCTGGAGTTGTTTTCAGAGTTATGTACTTTACTCCAATCCTGACTGGATATATTTTTTAGAGGATCTGCCCGACTTACTATGGGCCCGGTGTCGACGATTGTTGCGACCCTGAGATAGAGGAGGAGCTCGTCCTAGCTGAGGAGACGCCGCTAGCGCCCTAGTATAGCTAGGTGGGTTTCACTGGATTTGTTTCCAGTTGGTTTTAGATGACTGTATTATCTAATTTGCTACTAATATGAGATGTTGAAGACTCATAGACTTGGACTGTATATTTTGGATATTGTACTTGCTCTCTTTAGTTCTTTGTTTCTTTTGTTGATATATTATCGTGCTTTTACTCTTCCCCTAGTTATTGTGATTGAGTTTATGTATATATTCTAATATTTTCCTCCTTTTGGAGAGGTTATCTTGATAGGTTATTGTGAGATATAGATAGTTGTGACCTAGACAACGTTCTACCGTCGATTCTGTGGCGCAGGCTGGACGTACCCATGACTCATGCCCAATTTTTCGGATGCGGGTCGTGACACATTTTTGGTGGTGGCCCATATAGGTCGTGTTTCTAGGTCTACCTGCGATAGGATATAGGATATAGGATATAGGCTGAGAGAGTGTGTGCTTAATCACAACTAGGACCCTTCCTGATCTTTTGCTATCTTTAATTTTTCTGAAATTATTTTCTTTTGAAATATTACTGTCCTTCCTTGATGATATCGTATCTTGCACCGTATTGACTTCTTTTGATCTGTGTTCAGGATGCCTCCAAAGACACGGTCTCACTGCACCATTCCAGCAGCTGCCACCGAGAGGTCTGCTACCTCTCGTCCTGCTCGACTTCAGGCAGCTGCTATCGCTCCACTCACCACTCCTGTGGTTGAAGGAGCATCTGCTTTTCTTAGAGGTTCTCCTCCACCTATCGATCCGAGAGCTACCCTGTTGTTCCGGTGGTACCTCCTCTACCACCTCCTGCACCAGTAGACGTTGCCCAGTTATTCGCATTCTTCAGGGAGATGATGGACGCACAGCATCGACAAGTAGACGTGATGAGGTTGGGCATTGCGAATGCCCACCAGGTGGCCATGACGGCAGCAGACAAAGTAGCTCTGATCCAGCCAGAGGCAGAGCAGGCACAACATCCTAGGCCGGGCAACATCATTGACTTCCAGAGAATGCGGCCCAAGGAGTTCCAGGATACAGAGGGGATCCTATACGCGAATGAATGGATTGAGCATATCGAGGGGATCTTCAGGCTGGCACTGATCCCAGACAGCATGCATATAGAGGCAGCGGGCAGCCATATGTTCGATCTTGCCCTTTCTTGGTACTGTACTAACACGAGGATAGCGGTACCGGTACTTGGGAGGCTTTCAAGAAGCTTTTCAAGGAGAAGTTATTTCCGGATGTGGCTCTCAGTGCCTTGGAGAGCCAGTTGAGGCACTCGTCCAGGGGAGGATGCTGGTAGACGAGTATGCAGCAGAGTTCTGCCGTCTGGGCAGATTTGTAGAGGCTTGAGCGAGGCAGCGAAGGCACGGAAGTTCCGTAAGGGTTTGGTCATGGCGGTCAAGTCCTTGATTAGGAGTGACCGTGAGGCAACCTTCGAGTAGATTGTGAGTAATGCTCAGAGGGCTGAGGACGACTTGGAGATGAAGTCCAAGAGGAGTAGAGATGCTTTCGGAGCAAGCAACAGTGTGGGCTTAGCCAAGAGGCCCCATTTCCAACAGACGAGGCCATTTCAGCAGACTCAGCAGCACCAGTGTCAGGGTCGTGCGCCTTTCCAGCAGGTGCCCCAGCAGCAGAGGCAGGGACAGCAGCAGGGTCCGATGCAGCCCATCACTTGCCCTTTTTGTAGGAAGTCGGGGCACGGATGGGACATTTGTAGGAAGAGGCTGGGCAGATGCTTGTTAAGTGGTACGGCAGATCACCAGTTGATGGATTGCCCTTCAGCACTCGCTCGTACAGCTCAGGGCGGAGGAGCCACTCAGAGGGGACCAACCAGAGCACCTGCAGTAGCAGAGGACAGCCTTTGCAGACTCAACAACAGAGGTTTGCCTAGCACCAACCGCAGCACCGAGGAGGACAACAGGGGCGAGCTTTTGCCCTGACCGTAGAGGAGGTTGACGACAGCTCCATTATTGACTTTGCCATTGGGGTCTGGAGGATTCACTATCTATAGTGATGCATCGGGGAAGGGTCTAGGTTGTGTGTTACAGCAGAATGGGAGGGTGATTGTCTATGCTTCCAGACAATTATGTCCTCATGAGAAGAACTACCCTACCCACGATTTGGAGTTGGCAGCGGTCATCTTTGCTCTGAAGTTGTGGAAACACTATTTATACGGAGAGCGTATGGAGATCTTCACTGACCACAAGATCTTGAAGTATGTGTTTACCTAAAAAGAGCTGAACATGAGGCAAAGGAGATGGTTGGAGTTGATAAAAGACTTCGACATATTGTTGCAGTACCATCCAGGGAAGACGAACGTAGTTACGGATGCACTGAGCAGGTATCCAGTAGCTATGTGCCAGACTACAGATCATTATATTCTGGCAGATCTAGAGAGCTTGGACATTGAGGTGATAGTGCTTGGAGTTGAGATACAGATGTGGGGACTGCAGATTCAGTCAGAGTTGATAGACCGGATCAGGGCTACACAGTTTGAGGATGAGTCCCTGAGGAGCATCAGGGCGCAGGTTCAGATTGGAGTATCAGATAACTTTACCATTGCTGATGATGGTTCATTGTGGCACGGTACCAGGTTGTGTTCGCCAAGTGGGTCATTGCGCGAGGAGGTTCTTCAGGAGGCGCATCAATCCCAGTACTCTATGCATCCAGGTGCCAACAAGATGGATAGAGATCTGAGAGAGCATGTATAGTGGTACGGGATGAAGCGGGGGGTAGCACGCTTCGTATCCCGATGCTTAGTGTGTCAGCAGGTGAAGGAAGAGAGGCAGAGGCCAGGAGGGTTGCTCCAGCCGTTACCTATTCCAGAGTGGAAATGGGAGCATGTGACCATGGATTTTGTTTCTGGGCTTCCCCGTTCTCCAGGAGGGAAGGATACAATTTGGGTCATCGTAGACAGGTTGACCAAAATAGCCCACTTTCTACCATTCAAAGGGGTACATCTACGGAGAGACTAGCAGAGATGTATGTGCGCCAGATAGTTAGACTGCATGGAGTTCCTTTGAGCATAGTATCAGACCGGGACAATCACTTTACTTCATATTTTTGGAGGAGTCTACAGGATAGCTTGGGAACCCAGCTCAAGTTTAGTATTGCATATCACCCGCTGATAGACGGTCAGTCAGAGAGGACCATTCAGACCCTCGAGGACATACTTTGCACTTGTGTTCTGGATTTCAAAGGCTCATGGGAGGATAAATTACACTTTGTAGAGTTTGCTTACAACAACAGCTACCAAGCCAGTATCGAGATGTCACCATTTGAGGCGTTGTATGGACGGAGGTGTCGTACTCCGTTATCATGGGATGATGTAGGCGAGAGTGCTTTGCTTGGCCCATATATGGTGGTGGATGCGACAGAGAAGGTCAAGCTCATTAGAGATAGACTTTGGGTGGTGCAGGACAGGCAGCGGCATTGGACCGATAGCTACCGGAGACCTTTGGAGTTTGAGGTATAGCTTAGAATTTAGATTTTGTTCTTGTGTTTTGTTGTGATTGCTTGTTTTAAGTGTTGAGACCTTATTTGTGCTAGGTTGGTGATCTGGTGTTCCTGAGGATTTCTTCGATGCGGGGCACTATTCGCTTCAGTGGAGGCGGGAATCTTAGCCCACATTTTGTCGAACCCATCAGCATCCTTGAGAGGGTCGGTGCTGTGGCGTATAGGCTAGATTTGCCGCCTACTCTAGAGGGAGTTCATGATGTGTTCCACGTGTCACAGTTGAGATGATGCATGGCAGATCCCAGTCACGTATTAGATCACTCAGAGATTATGGTGGAACCTACTCTTAGTTATCCAGAGCAGCCAGTGGAGATTCTGGATCGACGGGAGAAGGTGTTGAGAACCGAACTATTCCCTTGGTTCACGTCGCGTGGAGGCATCACTCTCCAGGTGAGTCGACCTGGGAGAGGGAGGATGAAATGCGCGAGCGATGCCCTTATCTTTTCGAGCCTTGAGGTATGGTTCTTTCTTTTTCTTGCATTCTTGTCCTAGTTTCGTCTTTTAATTTCGAGGACAAAATTATTTTAAGGAGGGTAGGCTTGTCACTATCCAATTCTAAAAATAGAATTTTCTTTTATTTTAAATTGGTAAATTGTGTATTGATCATAAATATTTGTATTTATATTTAATTAGTTGGATGTATTTATTTTATTGGTTGTTTTAGGGTTTTGGCTAGTTTGGACCCGTGTCAAATCCTATTAGACCTTGTCAAACCCTTGTCAGACTCAATCCTTGGTGTAAAATAGTTATTTTATCTTTAATTATCTATCTGGGTTATTTTGGATTAGTTAGATTGGTTTAAGAAACCCTAAACCTAAAATCCTAGTTTGGAAGACTTAAGTTGAGGGTATTGTGGTCTTTGTGTTAGGCTTCTAACCCTAACCCTATTTCTCCTATATGGCCGGCAACCCACCTTCCTTTTCATTTCCTTCCACTTTATTTTTCTCCCTCCATTCTCTTTCTTTACTTCTTTCATTTACTTCTCTCCAATTCCAAGTAAGTATTTTCACCTTCCCTCTCTTCCTTCATTTACTTCTCTCATTAATGCAAACCCTAATCTTCCATTCTTTCTAATCTAGGTATGTAGAGTCTAGATTTGGTGTAGAAGCTTGGTTTGGAGGCTTGGTGTGGTGAATTCTAGGGTTTTTAGAAACTTTGGCCTTGGGATTTCAACTCCCAAGAGGTAAATCCTAACTTTTTTCGTTTAATGATTACTTTAATATAGTGTAATTAGTAGTTTAGAACCTTTTTAGACCTTAGGGCTACCCATGGAAGGAAGTTAGAACTTGTTTGGATAGGTTTGGAGACTTTGACCTAGGGTTTTGTGTCAATTTCGGGTGAAATCTGAGATTGGCTCATTTTGGGGGTTGCCCTAGGTTAGACGGACCTAGGTAGATGTGCTTGGGTGTTTTGAGGGTAGGTTCGTGTCCCCGTTCAGACACGCGAGATCGTATCACGGAGTTTTGGGCATTTCGGACGATTTGGGGGTTTTTCTTCTCCGTGGATTCCACGTGCATGTAGAATTTTGCCACGGACCTAGAATCGGAGAGTTAGCATTTTTGTGAGGTTCTAGACGTTGTTTAGAACAAGTGGGTAAATTTTGGGTCGATCCTGATTAGATTTGGCGTGCGTTTCGCACGGTATCGCAAGCCGCACTCTAAGTGTTCGTCGAAATGACCAAATGACCATTTCGACTTAGTTTTTAGGTTTCGGGCTTGTGCGCGGGTTGGTTTAGCCTTGGTGAGTGTGTATTAGGGTTTTTGAGTTTATATATATATATATATATATGGGTGAGTATGTGTGTATTGGTGTGTTTGGGGGTGAGTGTGTTTGAGTGTGTATAGGTGTGGTTGTGTGTGTGTTTGTGTGTAGTGTGTGTGAGTGTTGAGGATAGGTGTGTGTTTGAGTGAGTGAGATAAGGAGAGTTAGTGAGTGAGATTGGAGGAAAGGAAGAGGGACTGAGAGATGGATCGAGATGGGGAGTGAGATTGAGACAAAGGGAGTAGCAGCAGATAGTAGCAGCAGCAGGCAGTTAGCAGCAGCAAATGCAGCATGCAACACCAACAGCAACAACAACAATAACACCCCCCCTTTAGCTACTAGAGATGAGAGAGAGAGAGATTATATATATATATATATATATATATATATATATATATATATATATATATATATAGTTAGATGTATAGTTAGCGAGATGAGAAGGGTAAGGTAAGGTACCTCAATACCTTGAGATATCAAGGTATTGAGGTAATGGGTATCGGGGCGAGGTATTGGGCTTTTGCCTAGAAATGGGATTAGAGTTGGTTTTTATATATATATATATATATATATATATATATATATATATATATATATATATATATATATATATATATATATATATACGTGTTAGGGTATATATTAGAGGGTATAGGCGGGTGTATAGCGTAGGTTGATATATCGGATACCGAGTGTATCCCGGTATGCCAAAGAGGCGAGTTTAAGGGTTTACTAGCTTAATGAGCTAGTTTTGACCTAGAATTTTAGGGGCACCCTAGTTTGACCTAGAGTTGACCGTAATTGCCTCGGTTGACCGCCAAAGTCAACCTTTGACCTAGTTTCGGTGAAGAGTTGACTTTTTGGACCCCGAGTTGACTTTTGACCTAGATTTCACCGGTTTGACCCGTTTGACCTAGAACAACCCTAGAAGCTTGTTTTTAGTTATTTTTATATCTTTTTAACTCTTTAGAACCCCGTTTAACCTTGCTTTTTATAATAGGTCTTTGCGACGCCAATCCGAATCTCGATCCTCACCAGTTGCTTAGGACGTCAGGCGAGTACCTATCTCTGATTGTTTCCATTTCATGATAGCGTATATATCACCCAAGAGGAGTCACGATATTTCTAGAGATACAAGTGGCAGCACGGGACTGGCCAAGCGTTCCCATATTTAAGAGCAGCCGAGAACGTTTCAGCATCACCACCAATAGCACCAGACACCGGTTCGTGTTCAGCAGGATCAACAGCAGCCTCCGAGGCAGACCCATCAAGCTTGTCATTTCTGTAAGAAGTTATGTCACCTTTGGGAGAGCTGTAGGGTGAGGCTAGGACTTTGTTTGCATTGTGGCGTTGTGGGATATCGAGTGAGGGGTTATCTTCTAGCTCCTTATCTTTCCAGCCAGTGCGCAGCTCCAAATCAAAGGGGTCTAGCTAGGCCACCTGTGGAATCGCAGATTTTTCAGCACCCGCGGAGGGAGCCACCCCAGCAGGGCGGGGCATTTGCAATGACGCTCGGGGAGACCGATACTGCAGGTGATGGGCTGGAAGTTCTTGTTCTTTCCTTTTGTTTCTTTCCATCTATTTGATTGATTGATTGATTGATTGATTGATTGGTTGGTTGATTCCTTAGTACCTTTAGTTGCATTAGTGATTTTTATGCTAGATGTAATTAGTAGTGACCGGACAGAGACTGCAATACCATGACAAAAAGAGACTAAAATCATGCAAGTTTGTTTTCTTTCTCTAGATTGCATGTTGTATGATTGTAGGTAAGACTTTTTTAGACCTTGATTGTTGGGGGTTTGACCGTAGTGAAGATTAATGAATAGGTTATGACTGCCCAGAGAGAGACGAGGTATCTTAAATTGTGAGGACAAATTTTTTAAGGGGGGTAGACTTGTCACTACCACATTTCCAGAATAGGGATATTTTTGTCATTTTGTATTAGTATAAATATTTTGTTTATATTTTTGTTTAAAAAATAACGTGTCTTATATATATTTAACTATAATTATTATTGGTTAGTTGATTAGTCTATTTTAATTAGACTTGACATTAGTGGACCTAACTAGATTTTACTTGACCTATTGATACAATTAATTAGTTAGTCATGGGTGACTCATTAGTTTAGGAGAATGAGTTAGTATTGAGTTTGGACTATTTGACTTGAGTCATTAGTTAGTCATGATATTCTATTAAACCTATTTTAGACTCAAGAATAGAATATTCCTCCTATTGTTTAGTTAGATCCTATTAATGAAGGAATGGGAAGGACACTTGTGTCAATTCAAATATTCCTTAGTCTAACCCTAGCCCTAGAGGGAAGTTATATAAATATCTTCATTCATGAGTATCCTCCATTTATTTCTATTTAGTTCATCCCCAAATTTTAGAAGCAAACCCTGATCCCTTCTCTACCAAATCCACCCATTCCCAAATTTCATCCCTCTCTTTTATTCCAAGGCGGCTAAGGAGCTTGGCATTGCTTGAGAAAGATTGAAGATGAGTTCAAGTTGTGTTCGCTTCGTCTTCCTCGTGTCCAAATTCAGAGTTCTTCAAGGAGGTCACTCAAAACCTAGATAATTCTCTATTTTCTACTTAATTTGTGGTTATGAACACTCATTGGACCTATAGGAACCCTCTTATAGGTGGAATTGACTCTATATGGCTAGATTTAGGTGTTAGAAGCTTTATTTTGCTAGATCTAGGTTTTTCCCTTAAGGAACATTGAGTTTTGTGTCCATTTGGAGAAAACTTCGAATTTGCACACCAAATGTTTGGTGGAATGTCAATGAGTTGTGTGTTTGTGTGGTCTATATATGTATATGGATAATTATAAATTGAGTGTTATATATTTAAAAGTATATATATAAGTATGGTTAAGTGAGTGTGTTACATGTTAGCATATATGAATATAAAGGGGTTTCATATTATGATTATGTACTGTGACAGCGAGGAAATCGAGTGTGAGTGTTTTGTGTGCTAGCTTGTGTTTAGCAGTGATTATGATCATAGGATAGGAGATGACCTGTATAAGTGTGTGTCTGTGCATGGGTACTCCTGGGATTGAGTATATCACTGTGCTTGGTATATTTTGGGAGTGTGCCATAGAGGAGGTTGATGAGGGGATGTGTGTCAGTGGTGTGCAATGTGTTGTAGAGTGAGTTGTGTGTAGTGTCAAGCCTGGGTGTGTAGGGAAAACTTGGTATCAAGTTTGGGTTGTGTTAGTGGAGTGTGTATCAGATGAGTGTGTATTTGAGATGAGGTCGAAGTAATGTCAGTTCTGTGTATAGGCTAAGGAGGGTGCTCGGGTTTAGAGTAGTAGCAGCAATATTGAAAAAGGGGGAAGAAGATGCAATAGGTGCAACAACAGTTGTAATTATGTCTGTATTCGCAGCAGCAGTATTTGAAATAGCAAATTCATTAGCAGCATTAGTTGGCAGCATATGTTGGGGTTGATATGGGTAGTGGTGTCTTAGATGTTGTGGTTTAGTGTTATGTTGGTGATTGGTAGTGAGGTACAACTTTTGCTGTTATTGTGTAGATTTGTATGGGTGTTGGCAGTAGTGATGCTGTGGTATTGGTGTTGGTGTTCAGTTGTTGTCCAAGTTGGTGTTGGTAGTGATGTATAGCTATTGTTGTGTGTGTTGGTACACACAAATATTGGTATTATAGGCTAAAATGTGTTTACGTTGTCGTGAGTTAGTGTGGAGGTGTTAAGAGTATGTGATACTCTAGTAGGTATCAGAGGGGGGTGAAAGTCTTAGGTGCAGACAGTTCACTTGATGTGCACTCGAGAGAGGGAGTTTCAGTCCATAAGGGTAATGATACATGAGTATCAGTAAGGAAGGGTCTGCAGCCATGGAGGCGTACGGGTATGCCCAGGTTTTGGGTAACTAAGGTTGTGGTGATACAAGTTTACAGGTAGCAACTTGGTTTGGGGCCAGTGGGGTTTTACGATGTAAGGGAACTGATATTAAGTTGTACCAGTGGGTATGGAGTGAGGTAGTACTGGAATATAGGTGTATTATAGGGTAGGTAAAGTATCAGGTATCATTGAATATGTATGTTAGTGTATTAGATAGGCTTCATATAAGAGGGAAACTGGTGCAGTGGTAAGGTAAGGTGATGTGTAGTAGTGCAAGGTAGTGGAGTGAAGGCTAGAGTTTTTGATGAGTTAGTGCAAGTGTCTTAGTATTAGTATTGGTATTAGAGTTGTGTCCAAGTGTTGGAGTTAGGTAGCAGGTAGTTGTGAGTCTATCAGCATTTATGTGCAGCTTGGGGAATTCAAACCTGGGTAGTAGGGTGAATGTTGGATTGATTTTAGACATAGGGATAGATGGATATGTCAGTAGTAGATGTGAGGGACACCCTATTATACATCAATACCTTATGAGTATCAATAGGTATGTACAGTTGTATAGATGCATATAATGTTAGATTAAGGATGCAGGTAAGTATTTAGGTAGGGTGCTCAAGTTGATGTGAAGGAGTATATATGGAGTAACAAGAGTGTCACCACTGGGTGCGTGTAGGTGTGTATAGGTGATCCTCATGTGAGTATCAGTTGCATGTCAGTATTGTAGGACCGTGTATGGCAACTCTAGGGGGGTGAATAGAGTTTATGTATGTAAGAAAATAAAATCACTTGTTAAATTATAATTCTATGGCATGCAATGGTGATCAACTACTAGCAGTTAGAATATATCTCATGTGTAAGAATACTACTAGTAGTATTATGAATATATGAAGTAGTGCAAAAGAGAAAGCAAACACAAACACCAAGATGTATACTGGTTTCCCTCTGAGAGGACTAGTCTAGTCCCGAGAACTCAAGCTCAGAGTTGTATCTACTATAATCACCAATAGTGAATCACAAGTTTTGATCCGAAGGCTTGCCACTTCTTTATACCACGAGTTTGATCTGAAGTCCCGCAACTTCATATCTTGAGAGAGAGTAACTAATTTTAACAAAGCTCTTTACAACTCAGAAGACTTCTAGACCGAGATCGGACTTGGCACTAGGAAGGCTAGGGAGTTGCTCTTTAGATGGGAAGGTTAAAGTTAGGGGGTTTGCTCACAATATGATAGAAGACTAAAGAATTGTAGAGTAGTTGTCCTTGTTTTGCTGGTGTCTCTGGAATGAAGAATTCTAATCGTATTTATAGGATATAGGCAAATAGAATTTGGTCAGAATTAGGTTAGGGTTTAATTCAAATTTTCAACCGTTGGTCCAAGAAATCAGGAGCTATTGAATTGGTTGATTTTATACCAAAAGGGTAACCGAGTTCGGTAAGAGTTCGTCCTGAGTTTGGTCTCCTAGTATGGTATACTTTGAAAATGAATGTGGCCTAATTTGGTGGATAGATTCTTTGGTTTGTTTGAGTAGACTAAGTATCTGGGTATAGGTACTTAGGATTTGCCAGTGCGACTCAGCATATATCAGTCCTAGACTCAAATAAATAAAATATTACATTTGAATATAAAACCAATAGATTTTGCAGAGTCTGACTTTGGTACTGCCGGAGTTGATATGCTTTGTATCGAGTATCTACTTCATCTATGTTATGGATCTGATTCATCTGATGTTTGACGATTATCAGAATCAGTTTGACTGTGACCACTTTGGGTCAACAATCTCCCCTATTATGATAATTGATAAACTATGCCAAAATACACATATGGTGAGTCTGATGTAGCCTTTGATGCAAATAGTTGAAACATAGACGGAGTTTCTTTGATGTAGATCTTTCCTTGAAAAACTAGCATTTTAGAAAAAAAAACTCCCCCGTAAGTAAATCTTTCCTTTGAACGGGAGCATTTAAAATACCTGTAACTTGACATTTCTTTATAGCAAAATTAGGTGCAGATATGTCAACAAAATAGATATAAATATATTACAGTTATATGTCATCAACTATACATGATCAACTATAATCGTCACATAATTTGTCATTTCTTCCCCTTTGTCAAAATATCATAGTAGAAAATAAAAACTCCCCCGTAATGAGTGATTATGACAAATTGAAGAAATAGACATAATAACCAGATAAAAGTAGCATGTATTTAAAAAATAAATAACCAGAAATAATAACATACTTTTATTTTAATCAGAATAAATGACAAGGCTAGTACTAGACAAATAACCAAAAATAGCATAAATGTTTGAACATTTTAAGCAAATGTTTTTAGTACAGTAAAAATAAAAAAACTAATACACCCATATAGCCATAAGAAATATAAAACATCATCATAGATCATCATCATCAGTATCAGCAGGCTGGTGATCGTCAAAGTATGCTCCGGCAGGGTCGAAGTACTGCTGAACAAATGGATCATCAATCATGTATCCTGGGCGGGAAGGATCACGAGCCACTGGGTGAGGTTCAGTAGGATGATTGGATAGGTGATAATGAAGATTGCTAGTGAGTTGGCTAATGTGTGAGCCTGAAGAGTGGTGTGATAAGACTGGTCGCGAAGTTGAGTTATAATCATAGTATTCTGCTCCTGGGGTTGAGCAGCTATCATCTTGTTTTGCAACCTGAATTGCTCGCGGAACAACTCCTGGATAGAGTCCAAGGTAGCAGTCTGTGCAGAGGATGAAGGAGTAGGAGTTGGAGCGGGAGGGGCTGGGGCTGGATCAGCTAGTGCATCTGAATCTGATGAGTTGTCTTCATCAGGAATGTCAGAAATAGGCTAAATCCTACGGGCTTTGGTCAGGTAGGCTGTCTCAGATAGATAAGTAGGTTCTTCCATAGGGATGTGGAAGTGCTTAAAGATGAGTGGAAGATATATGGCATAAGGAAGTTGACGTATGTGTTTACAACAGTCAATTATCTGCCGAATCATGGTTTTAGGAAGGCTAAAGGGAGTGGATGTGTAGAAGTAATATAAAGCAGACATCTCCCTATAGGTCACATCATCTTTAGATGTTTGCTTGGGAATGATATCAGAGTATATAATACAGTAAAGTTCGTAAAAGTATTGGTTAAAATAACGAGCACGAAACTTCCCTTTAGGACAAGGATGTGGAGCACAAAGTATGTCCCTGAAAGAGTCAAGAGTGATGTTGTCTCTGAGATTGGGTTTGTCGATCTCAACTAGGGCATCTCCTTCGTTAGGGATTTCAAGAATTTTATCCAAAGTTGTATCGTTAAATTCAATATCGATTACACCCACTCTCGAAGAGATAGACCATTGATCATGAGTGATTGTAGTAAAATATGCAAATGGCATTCAAATATATGAGTTTTCTAGTTTTGACTAGACGATGAAGATGGAATTCTATAAGTTTAGGTTTTTGTACATAAAAAGTAGTAAAGTAAATAGGGTTGACCTTACAAATATTTCTTTGCACAAAATTATTGAACCATAGATTAGAGGCATCAATAGAAGTAAAAATAAAATTATCATATTCACCTGGATTTGGAATATTTAGAGAAAATAAGGAATATGTTGCATCATCACTAGAGGGTTGAGAAGAGGAAGCTTAATTTACTTTTCTCTTATTTTTCCTAAATTTAGGAACCATGAAATCAAGGGTTTAGAATGTGAAGATTGTACCATGAAAGGATTGAAGGAAATAAAGGGGAATCTCACCAAAAACCTTAGATCTCAAGTTGAGAGAGAATAAGCCTTGAGGAAGGGGATTACAAAACTAGAGTTTTGGAGAAGGGTTTGATTCTCGGTTTTGAGAAGAGGGGTTTGGGAGGGTAAAGTAATAAGATCAAATACGTGGCTGTTGCTATTATATAAAAATACTTGAACCAAATTCGGACCGAGTTCGGACCGAACTCTGTCCGAGTTCTGATGTCTCAGGATTTTTGAAAATATGTTTTATAGAAAGCTATAATAGTTATAAGAAAAACATATAAGTGATCTCATACAAGTATACAATATATCAGGTCTATAAATAAGACAGGCTATCTATTAGTCATTACTATTTAGACAAGTCATTAAACAGAATTTATAGCAGTCAATTATTGAATGAATGAATAATTGTATTTAGAAAACGTTTTGTAAATATTTCTTTGTATATCATTACACAGTGAGGTATTTTTGTTATTATTAATTAGCTATAGGGGCCGGTTCCCAACTAGCGGTGGTCCGAAGACACTTAAGTACGGTGTCGCTTAAGGTTATTTACATCTTGTTGACAGAAGGACCCTTTTTAGGCTATTTAACAATAATTTCTATACCTTTAGAGCATAATATTGAAGAATTATTTAACAAAAGTTTTCTTCATACACAGTTTAAGAATAATTAAACTATTATATTTAATGAATACATTATACTTTTATAAATAAGAAAATTGTGTTACCATAATGACTTAATAGTCATGTTTTTGTTTGTTGGTGCAATTTCCATGAGAATATCCATTTGGTTTATTGCAATCACCAACTTTCTCCTTTACCATTACGTCTTGCCGCAAATCGTTACACCTATATAATTAGAACAAGACTTAGGTATCCAGGGTTTGGATTCGTATTTGTTAGCTTTAGGAATCCACTTATACATATTCATATCAACCAATTTTTTATCCATACACTGATGTGTAATGTGTCCTTTTAAACCACAATAATGACATATAGCATGGGCATTTGTGTTGGGCATAGAAGAATAAGTATGTGAAGTGGTGTAACGTATCTTGCGTGGATATTTATAATAGAATACATGTTTATGTGAAGTATGTTGTGTTCTACATGCATGATAGTGTGGAGCATTTGGCTTGCTTGATGGTGTCTTATTGTGAGTGCTCTTTTGTTTAGCCATGTGTCTCATGTTATACTGAGTAGTAGGTTGTACGACCTGCTTTCCCAATCTAATCTCTAACTTTTTAGAGGTGGCATATAAATTATCATATTTAGCAGTAAGAGTATCTATCTTAAGTGAGACATTAGAGTACTTCTCCTTTTTATGTTTTAAGTCCTCCTTAAGTTTAGAATTTTATTGATTGCTTTCATCATAGCAGTCAAGAGCTTCTTATAGGCTAAGCTCAATTTTGGATATTTCAATTGATTCATCAGAAGATGAGTTTTCTCTAGCTTTCTTAAGTAAGCAAATAAGCTGATCATTTTTAAGCTGATAAGATATGTTATCTTTTCGAGCTTGCTTATATTTATTTCTAAGCTTATTATAGTCTTCAAACAAATTATTAAAAGCATCAGATAATTCACCATACGAAATATCTTTTGTTAGTGAGTCATCATTTACCTCGCTTACCATTAAGCACAAGTCTGTCGTATCTTGAAGGTTTTTATCATTCTCGTACTGGATGCTTGCATTAATTGCTAGACTTTTACTTGGGCATAAGTTTGTAATATCTTCTTCCTTGTTGTCAGCATTGTTGCATTGAATGTCCGCATCTTTCTTTGTAATTGTAGCTTCTTTATTTTGGTATAAGATTGCAACATCATGAGGTTCATCTTCTTCTTTGTCTCCATAAGTTGCTTCCAGCATTCTGCATATCTCATATGATGTTTTGCACTTGGAGATAAGTTTGAATTCGTCTTCTCCTAGAGTGCAGTAGAGTATGTACATTGCCTTTGCATCATCACTTGCTGCTTTCTTTTCATCTTTCGTATATTCACTATATGCTTTGTCAACTTTTTTGTAACCATTAGTAACGTAAGTCCATAAGTTAAAGCCAAGAGATTCTAGAAAAGCACTCATATGTATTTTCTAAAATAGATAGTTAGTGCTGTTAAAAATATGTGGCTTATCAAGAAGTTGGCTTTCACCATTGATGGAAAAATAATGATCTTGTTGTTGCCATATGTCATACTCTTTGGATGTTAATCCGATAATCAAGAGAACTTGCAGTAGTTCTTATATAAAGAATATCAGTTCTGATATAATTTAGAAACAAAAGATATCAGTAATATCTATATATAAGAGAGCACATGTTCTAATACCAATTTGAAGAGTAGTTAAGATCAGAAACTAATTAAGAGACTATATGCTCTAATACCAATTATGGAGAATTGATATCAGCAATAGTTCCAATGTAAGAGTACCTGCTCTGATTGTAGGAACAAATTATATCAGTAACTAAATAAGGGACTACCTGCTCTGATTCCAATTATAGGAGCAATTGGGATGAGCAAAAGTTCCTATATAAAAGTAAAAGTTCTAATATAAGAGTAACCGCTTTGATACGAATTTTGGGAGCAATTGGGATAAGAAATTAAAAAAGAGATTATCTGTTCGGATACCAGTTGTGGGAGCAAATGGTATTAGTAAAAGTTCTGTTATAAGGGTACCTGCTTTGATGCCAATTGTAGGACCGTGTATGGCAACTCTAGAGGGGGGTGAATAGAGTTTATGTATGCAACAGAATAAAATCACTTATTAAAATATAATTCTATGGCATGCAATGGTGATCACTATTAGTAGTTAGAATATATCTCATGTGTAAGAATACTACTAGCAGTATTATGAATATATATAGTAGAGTAAGAGAGAAAGCAAATGCAAACACCAAGATGTATACTGGTTTCCCTCTTGAGAGGACTAGTCCAGTCTCGAGAACTCAAGCTCGGAGTTGTATCCACTATAATCACTAATAGTGAATCACAAGCTTTGATCCAAAGGCTTGCCATTTCTTTATACCACGAGTTTTGATCTGAAGTCTCACAACTTCACAGCTTGAGAGAGAGTAACTAATTTTAACAAAGCTCTTTACAACTCAGAAGACTTCTAGATCAAGATCGCACTTGGCACTAGGAAGACTAGGGAGTTGATCTTTAGATAGAAAGGTTAAAGCTTAGGGAATTTGCTCACAATAGGATAGAAGACTAAAGAATAGTAGAGTAGTTGTCCTTGTTGTGTTGTTGTCTCTGGAATAAAGAATTATAATCCTATTTATAGGATATAGGCAAACAGAATTTGGTTAGGGTTTAATTTAAATTTCTAACCGATGGGTCAAGAAATCAGGAGCTATTGAACTGGTTGATTTCATACCAGAAGGGTAACCGAGTTCGGTCCGAGTTCGGTACGAGTTCGGCCCGAGTTTGGTCTCCTAGTATGGTAGACTTTGTAAATGAATGTGGCCTGATTTAGTTGATAGGTTCTTTGGTTTATTTGAGTGGACTAAGTATCTGGGTATAGGTACTTGGGATTTGCCAGTGTGACTCAGCGTACATCAGTCCTAGACTCAAATAAATAAAAGATTACATTTGAATATGAAACCAATGGTTGTTGTAGAGTCTGACTTTGGTACTGACGAAGTTCATATGCTTTGCATCGAGTATCTGCTTCATCTATGTTTTGAATCTGATTCATTTGATGTTTGACGATTATCAGAATCAGGTTGACTGTGACCACTTTGTGTCAACAAGTATCAGTTGCATCAGAAAGTGATATGTGTTTATGTGTCAGTGAGGTGAGAGTGTGGTACATATAGTATAGGCAAGAGGATGTGTATCATCATGAATATAGGTAGTGTCAAATGTGCTAAGCACCTAGGTTACATAAATATATATATAGTGTTGAGTGAGGCTAGTGGAGTATCAGGTTGGTATTAGTACCAGAATGCCAGGTATTAATGGTTTGGGGTATTTTAAGGGTGAGTGAGGTTATAGTAGTGTGTTGAAGTGTTGGTACTACTATATTAGAAATGAGTAAGGTATTGAGTTCATAATTATGATACGGGTAACTAAGCTAAGGTATTGGCAAGTGGGTAATATCAGGGTATGAGTTATGTAATGAGTATCATAGACTAGGATACCATATATTGATATCAAAGAGTCAATATTATATATACATGATACATATTATACTATATTAGCTAGTAAAGACTAAAAATCTAATATTAGCTAGTATAACTTGGTTTAGCAAGGTAATGACTAGTTTTGACCTAGAATACCTAGATTTGACCTAGTTTGACCTAGTTTGGCCTAGTTGCAAGCTAGTTTAACATGTTTATAATTCTAAAACACTATTGTGACTTGATATTCATATTTAGGTCTTTGAGACAACAGTTCGGACACAGTTTGACATTCATTGCTATGGACCACAGGGAGTACATTCTCAGATAGTTTCCATTATTTGATAATTACTATATTTCAAATATTTAGAAATATTACATCTGATTCTTGACACTATGGTACACAGACTAGTATATAGCTTGGATCTTCAGTCATGAAATATTACAATGGTTATCGTATTAACATCGTACACAACATTGACATTAGATATCGTACATGGTATTATCATTGAACATTGATCGTGTATCATAACGAGTCATGGTTGGATCCACTATACTAGTTGGGGCGGAGAAAATGCAAGTTAGAGATGTGATCATATTTCAATTAAAAATTATAAAATATTGTTAGTGTTAATCATACACCTCACGTATGATTAGCCAGGCCATTTAGCTATCATACAAGTTCCCAAGCTGATCACATATCAAAACTAGTATTTTAAACACTTAGAATATTTGTAGTTCTTATATTCAGTTTAATAAATTGTATTGCCTTGAACCTGATATTGTAGTTCCTTTCTCTTTCATTTCATATATGCACTGACTATACCCTATTGTCTACATTGCCTGTTCTCTTTACTATTTTCTATTGTATCAATTTATTATTTTCCTCATAGTATATAGCATCCTCTATTTATTGTTTTATAGTCCTTGTCAATTAATTGGAACTGCTATTGGGTTGTACTTCGCTCCAATCCTGACTGGATAAATTTTTTAGACGACGACTTAGAGGATTGCCGGGAGGTCTAGCCGCTATCATTAGTTATATTAGCTAGTTCATTTTTGCAGATTTCGGTGCCGGATTTATTTTTGGCATATTTTAAGATTTGGGATGTTATTGTTTGAAGTTTATATTATATTATTGTTTATACTTTTTGGTTGTGTTTTGATTATTCGTTCAATATCTTATCGTGCTTTAGATTATGTGATTGAGTATTTTATATTATATTGTTATATCTGTGTCTCCTTATGGAGTTTGATATTCGTGTGAGATTGATTAGATAGTATTGTGACCTAGACAACGTTCTACCGTCGATGCTGCAGCGTAGGCTAGACGTACCCGCGTACTTGTGCCCCTATATTGGATGCGGGTCGTGATAATGTATTCCTCTTTTCCTCTAATAGATGAATCATCACCGCCTTGGCACGATTACCCCTGAATTTGTCTTTTCTTCTCTGACACGCTTTATTGGCCAGTCACATCGGTCACTTCTCTGACACGCTTTATTAGCTAGTCACTTCAGTCACTTCCTAGCCTTGTATTTATTTTCGTCACTCAACCCTTGTCCCGAGGAGTGGACCTTGCAATGATCCATGCGGACAGTTTGATCCATGCAGCTAGTTTTATCCATATAGCCAGCTTCTTGCATGCAGCCTTCTTCTTGCCTGCGGCCAATTTGATCCATGCGGCATATTTGATCCTTGCGACCCAGTTTGATCCTTGCGACCAGTTTGATCCATGCAGCCAGTTTCTTGCATGCGGCCTGTTTCTTGCCCACGGCCAGCTCATCTCCTGCACTTCTAGCACTTATAGTTGCAATATTTTTCTTTGTTATATGTTCTCTTATGGATTATTTACTCCTTGTGCTTGGCCCATTTAGTTAAATTCATATGATGTCTGTTATTCTAAATTGCTAATAACATGGATGCTACACTTATCAGAACACAAAATACCCGGAACATAGAATGTAATGGCACAGTTAAACTGAGAACTCTCGGCACCTGACTTGTGCTGAATGAAATCGATCTCTGACGCCAGATACCTGACATGTACGGAGAAACCTGATAGTAGCTCACTCCTAACATGCTAGAATCTCCAGAACTGATAAGATAAATTCTCGTGGTTGATTTCTTGTCCCTGTCCTGATTGTACTTATTAAGCTATTTTCCAGTCTTGCATCATGTCTAAGGCTGATTCCTGAGCACCACGGTCAAGAATCCTTAATAACTTTCCTAAGTTAATAACTAGAATAATTATCTAGAAGCATCTAGAGAGATTTCCTGGCTACATGCAATTCCGGTATCCTAGTGACGCCTGATGGATTTGGAGCTCTCTGTCGAGAGGGGCACACTTCCAACACACCGTCAAGTGTTACAATTTACCAAAAAAAATACTTTATACTTAATTAATCTATGCTATGTACTCTTACGTCTGGATAACCCGGATAGTCTGTTGGGCATATGGCTGTATAGAATCTCAACTGCATTTGTTAGTAACCAGGATTGTGATAACCCTAGTTAGTTAATAGAAGTAAGCCGTAGGTCATGTTTGGTAGTGATTGCATATTTTCTAGTATTGTCTTATCTTGGATTATCCAGCTACTAATCCTGAACTGTACCCGTTACTGATTCCTAAAGCTGCTTAAACTGCTTATTTACATATTGCTTTCATTTATATTTTCTTATGATATTGAATGTTTGCATGCTGGTTTTAGTTCCTAAGTTGACTCCCTTGTGGTACTTTGCTGTTTTGGGGTCTGACTCCACTGGTTTTCTATGGACATATTTCGGAGCAACACGGCATGATCTTCCGTACATCCCGTCTCCAGATGGTGAACACGAGGAGCACCCGAGGACTTGAGTAGGTTTCTTCTTCATCACCCACCTGATCTTGTACTTATACTTTTGAGGCATTTAGTCACCGAGCACGTGTTTTGCTTGTGTTTTGGTATTTGACATTCTAGCATACGGGCCTATATGTAAAGCATATTCTAGACTATAGCTAGAGCTAATCATATAATATTGCACTTTGCTAGTTTTTTATTTTGGTAACTAGATTCATGATCATCTATGTATAGTTTGAGACGCCTTACTATTATATGTTTGGTGATTATACTTCTTGTATCTTGTTGCCTGCTCGAGATTGAGACAACTAGGACTCTTGATCCAGGAATGCCTGTTGGATTATAGAGTAAATCCTCACATGTCTAGACAGTCGTGACCGTATCTCAGGGTATAGAGTACTTTGGTGTACGTAGCTGGCTTTGTCCGTCCCCGCTCTCTAGTATTCTGGTTCTGGGGCATGACATCCACCAAGGCCATTTGTCCTTCATTCAACTCGCATGATGACCACCACTCACCATGCTCTCGTAATTTTAAATCTGGATAATCATAGCGATATAATATATATATATATATATATATATATATATATATATATATATATATATATATATATATATATATATATATATATAGATATCGTAGTACAATATAATACGTTTAACAACAATAATATCAATTATCTAAAATTTACATTATCGGTCCTGCGAAAACCTGACTAGAAATGTGTGACTCTCGCTCGCGTTTAATGGCCAGAGTTGTAGGTCCACCAGGTATGCGTCCGTCATTTTGACAATCCATCTTCCTCCTTTTCAGCTCTCTTCCTCCTTTTATTGAGCACTCTCCCCCTTTGTCCTGCGAAAACTTTGCTGCCTTCACCTTCTATAAAATCATAACCGAGAGAGTCTTCTTATAGTGAAATTAATTTTACCTGTTTTTTCTTTTGTATCTTCCTCCTCTTGAACTCTTTTCAAACTCTTGTAGCCTCCTCCTTCTCCTCCTCTTGAACTATTTTCGTAAAGAAACTTTCACAAATGTTGTCTCATTTTCCTTCTATAAATTTACAACTGAAACACTCATTCTTAAACACTCCCTTCTACTACCTAATCTTTCCTTTTTCGGTCAAAGTTTGTATCATCCCATCCAAGCATACTTTTTCTCTCTTCCCAAAAATCTTATGTCATTTCACGATACATTCAAACAAAGCATGCTCACGGACTCCCTAGTGCATGCATGTAACTCTGAGAGAAAGAAATAGAGTGAGAAAAGAGTGTCAGAAAGAGAGAGAGAGAGAGAGAGAGAGAGAGAAGAGGGACAAAGAGAGAGAAGAAAGAAACGGGATAATGAGACAAAGAGGGAGGAGAAAGAGACAGAGAAAGAGACGGAGAACAGAGAGGGACAGAGAGAGAAAGGGATGACAGAGAGGGACAAAGAGAGAGGGGGGAGGACAAAGAGATGAGGACAGTGAGAGAGACGAGAGAATGAGATGGAGAGGAACAATGATTTGGTAGAGAGAGAGAGAGAGAGAGAGAGGGGCAGAGAGATGAGAGAGAAAAACAAAAAACAAAAAATATAGAAAACCCCCATCCAAAAATGCCCATTGGATGGGCGTTTTCTCCTTGAGAAACATCCATCCGATCGGCATTTTTTATATTTTATTTTATTTTTATGATGTCTAACGCCGGTTAACGAAAAAAATATTATATTAATTTTTTAAATAATACAAAAATACAAAACGTCCATCCAATAAGCGTTTTGATGCTTTGAATAAAAATTTTAAAATATCGATGCTCTAGATAAAATTAACGTAAACTATGATGCTCTGTATGAAATTTTTCGAATTTAATAGCTGCAAAGTAGTCTTCACGTAATTAGCTTCAGAACGAAGCATGCATTAACATTTTGTAACCAGTACTTAAAATATTATGAGACAGGGCTACCTTAAGGCCAAAGGAGACCCAGGCTCCTCCTGAATTTGATAAAAATTTAAAAAAAATCAATTTTAATTCATGTTCTTTCCTCTCTCTCTCTCTCTCTCTCTCTATATATATATATATATATATATATATATATATATATATATATATATTATGATTTCTGTATTTTAGATTAATTTTGAAGGTTCTCTTGAAAGAACATTAGTAAAATTGATTATGTTCTGACTCTTACGATATGGCTATTATTATTATTTTAATTTGTTTGGACGTTGGATTTATGTCCAACGCGAGTAGTGTCTCTGTCCCACCTCTTTTGTTTGCTCTTCTTTCTTTACTACTGCTTAGTTTATGTTGTGGTTGTGGTAAAGCATATATTTGATCCGTTACTGATTCTCCATCACTGTTACCTTGTTTTCTGGCAGACATGAACCTAGCAAAAACTACTGGATACTGATGAAAAAGGTTCATGCCAGAGAGAGTACTGGTGGAGCACGGTGAATCACTCCGGCATCGACCAGTCCATGAAGGTCTTGTCAATGAAACCATGTGCTCTCCCCAGACATGTTTTTGTACAAATAAAGGGTCCTCTCATATTCCAGTTGTTGTGTAAACCTTGATAAGAGAGTATCAGTGTCTTTGTTGATCAACCAGTTCTACACAGGAAAAACAGCACAAACTAAGGATCTACTTGGTAAAGATGTTTTTATTGGTTTTGAAAAGATCTTGGGATGACTATTCACAAAATATTTTAAAAAAAAATTGGTTGGTAATTTTTTTGAGATAATAGTTTTGGCCGGTTCAAAACCTCCCAAAATTGATGTTGTGTAAATTTTGGTGTCTTAAAAATATTCTAAATCGATAGATTTTGAGAATGTTTATTATTTTATTTTAATTATATTCTCACCAAAATTTAATTATAATTACTAGTATCCTACCATATTTTTGCTTTCACCATCTTTGTTTTTTTTTTCTACTTCATCCAAACTACGGCTACCTCCTCCGGTGAGTGTCTAAAATCTTGTTTTTTGTTACATACACTTCCAATATAATTAAGTAGCGTAGGTGATGCAAAAAATAAAAAATAAAATTCTTCATGCAGCCTTTGCAAATCCTATTTAGTTATTGCCGCAGTCGAAGACTGTATTATACACACCCATAGAGACATCAAAAAAAATCATGCATCAAGCAGACTTTGGCATCAGAAATGAAACTTTAGGAGAACTTTTGTTTATAGATGCCGTTATTGACACTCCTAAAATGTCATCCTGCTCTCTTCTTTAATTTTCTATCATTCAAAATTTCAAATATGTCCCTGCATTAACATTATTGGCACTCCTAAAATGTCATCATGCACTCCTCCCTCCATGCATGCATAAATTAATGACGGATTTAATATAAGAGTATATTTGAAATTTGAATAATAGAAAAATTAAAAAGGAGTGTATGATGAGATTTTAAGAGTGTCAATAATAGCATTCTTATTTATATATGGCTATATATGTAATTTTATTATTCTAAAAAACTTTCAGAACTGTTTTCTAATGAATTATCAAGTATGAGTTTGATTGGTTTAAAAGCCGTTATTTAAAATTATCCAAAATCGAATCCCCCGTAACCGCTCATAACCGGTATTCTAAAGTATCTCATAACTGCGACCCCAATGTCGAACTCGAGTGACCCTTGTGGTTACCGAGGAGAGGCATAGGATCCTAACTGGGTGACGGATGATCATTGGATCGAGCCACGGTGATGTATTATTTCTTTCAGTTATTAATAATGGAATTTGTAGACAATGGATCCAAAATACGTGCAATGTAGCGTGTACGATATCTCGACCGTTACGTCGGACAAGAAAAAAAGAAAAAAAGGGAGTGGAATAGAATGGCCAGATGTGGTCCAGCACTGAGTGGTGTTACATGTGCACTCTCTCGAGACTGTTCTCCGCATAGTGAGATTGATCCATGGTGGATATGCCACTTCTTTAGGTTACTCACTTGGTATCTTGCTTATCATCGACATATGAACAAATCCATTTTTTACAAATAACAGCATTACTTCGTTCGGTCTAACGGTGTCAATGACAGGTGGGTGGGTGGGTGGCCAGCTTGTCATCGAAAGAGCCAGAGGCGTAGGGAACAACCAAGGGGTTGGGGATTGATTGATGAACTGAAAAAAAAAAAAAAAAAAATCAAACTAGAAAGACCAACAGTGGTCCTGCCTGCAAGTTTTGGGCATGTAGTAGTGATCCACAGTTGGCCTGTATCGATCCCTTTTCTTGTCATTAATAGTAATTAATTCTTGTTTCTTACTTTCATAATCTAAGCACCCACGCAGGGACGGAGGCAGAATTTCGTTATAGGGTGGGCTAGCTAATAGTTACTTAAGGCTCTAAAAATTTATGTCAAAAATTCGACAAAGTTTTCTTTATAAATTCGATGATTCGAGATCTATCATAGACAATAAACTTAAGAAAGGGAGCCCCACTTAGAAACAACTTGCAAGTTTGACTGATAATTTTTTATTGAACCATCTCATAACCACACATGTTAATTTTTTTGAACCAGTTAGGGGTGCATCAAGTGTCATAGACAGGTAGAAAAACTTTTAGTAACAAAAGTGCTGGTTACCACATTTTTTACTTTCTAAATCTGTATCAGCTCTAAAGAAATTTGAGACTTATTATGACTTATACAGACTTGATATGCAACAAAGAACTCTTTAATTAGCAAGCACAATTAAAACAAAATTTTTGAAAGCCAGACCATATAATTAGTGTAGATCTAAATTCTTAGACATATTACACTATCAAGCAACACAAATATCTTTACAATAAAAAAATTTCAAACACAAACTAGATGTTGTCATATGAGGAAATATCTGTTAAAAGAACACCAACAGAGATGACCAATATGATGCTTAAATGTTTGACATATGGAGTCTCCAATCTATTAAAACGAACAAATATTTGTAAGATGCTGGAAAGCATAAGCGGGTAAAAATCATACAATAGAAAGAAGATATTGTATATAAGAATACCATCTGATTATGGGAATGAAATGGACCTTTGCAACATACATTGACATATAACTATCATAATATATTATAAAGTCATCCAGGATGGAATTCTAACTACTAATGGGAACTACTAACAGCAATACACAAGAAAAAATGATTTAAGATCAAAAAAATTAAACAACAAAAAATTAGGGTTATGATTTTTTTAAAAATTGGGGGTTAGTTAGGGTTTTACCAGAGGTCCAGAGAAGATGAAGAAGCTGAAGTCTGAAGAGACAAGAGGGAGATTGGGAGAGGCTAAAGCCGAGATCGAGAGCAGGAGGAGCTGCGTTGCTGCAGCCTGGCGGTCGGGCTGGAAAGGGGAAGCACCAGCTGGCCCGCTGCTGCCCTACAGCCGAGATTCTGGAAGTTCACTACCAGAAAAAGTCAAATTAGCGACGTCTAAAAACGTCGCTAAATAACAAAAAATCGTCGCTAATTAGGTTTAGCGACGTAATTAGCGACGTTTCAAAGCAGTCGAAAAAAACCAAGTCGCTAAAACAAAAAACGTCGCTAAACGTCGCTATGCCGACGTTTTTTAGCGACTTTAATGTGTCGCTAAATTTAGCGACGTTTTGCGACGCCAAGTCACTAAAAAACGACGTTTAAAAAAGTCGCTAAAAGTCGCTGATTAGCGACATCTATCGCGACGTTACACCGACGTCTTTAATAACCTGGCTATACTGCCATGTCAGCAATTGGCGACGTTTAGCGACGTAATTAGCGACTTTATTAGCGACGTCCTTAGCGACGTTTTACAGCGTCGCTACTTAGCGACGTAATTTAACGTCGCTAAACGTCGCTAAACGTCGCTAATAACGTCGCTAATTTTTAAAAAAAATAAATAAAATAATGTGTAGAAGCAAACATTGGTGATTTCCTGCAGTTTTACATCATCTTCATCATACACACCAACATGATTCAATCTAGTTAACTATATAATCCAATTAAATTAAAGACCACAAGAAGTATCAATCCAATTAAATGTGGATAACTATATAATCCAATTAAATTAACTAAAAAATTAAAGACCACAAGAAGCATCATACATCATGTCTATTGTTGAAGTATCAATAATTCATAAATAATAATAAAAATAACTATACTACTACGGATCTGCAGGAGGCTGACCAGCGGCGCGCTTGAAGGATAACAACTCCTCATAATCGTCCCGTGAAATCGACACCGATGTCGATGGAGAAGGCAGTGACGTCGGTGGAGGCCGTGCCCGCTCCAAGTCTGCGAGTCGCTGGTTATAAGAATCCAGGGTAGATAACAGCCTCGTACTGCTATCACCCATTGAATCCTGCATCCTCGTCAGGTTCTCGCCCATCGATAGCTGTGACGCCTGCATCCTCGTCAGCTTCTCGCCCATCAATAGCTGTGACGCCTGCATCCTCGTCAGCTTCTCGCCCATCGATAGCTGTGACGCCTGCAGCTCCATGATGTTGCGATCATTGGAGGCTCTAATATCATTTGTCAATTCTCGTAGCTCTATCATGCTGCGGTCGAGCATATCCAATCGTGCGATGAGCATCGGATCGTCCGCCTGCGGCTGGGACCGGGACTGGTCCTCCATACTTCGCAGCAAGTCGTCACGGAGAGACGCAATCTGACGGTCAACGGCCTCCTGGACGGCCTCCTGGACTCTGGCCGACGACTGCGAGGGCTGCGACTGCGAGGGGTGTGTGGAATGCACAGCTGTCGGGGAGGCCCTAGATGACTGCGTCGCAACCAGGGCGCCATAGGAGCCCGTACCGTAGTACGTACCCCTCTGGAGACCACCAGCTGCGGTCACCCACAGGTCGTCCGCCGACGGAGATGGACCGGGCTGCGATGAAGCACCAGCCTCTCCAGGTGTAGGTGCACTAGCAGTCGCCCGCTCACGAAGCCTAAGATACTCGGCCTAGAAAAGGTTTGGAAACTCAATAATTGCCTAAGTTATATTAAAATAAACACAAAGTAAAGTAATACTTACATAGGTCTCTGAGGCCCTCTCATCAATGAGATTTCCGTCCTTGCGATGGGTGGCCAAGAAGACGGTCACCATGTTTGCATCATCACCCCTCTGTACCTGTTAAAAATATATTTTTTATTACTAAACTTAAATATTTTTTCCAAGTACCATTTTATGGTACTTGGTACTTATATTAAAATAATATATTTTAAAAGAAAAAATATACCAAACGACGAAAATGTTCCGTCATCGGAATCGAGCCACCACACCACTTGGCAGCATTCTGCCTAGCCGCCTTGGCCTTCTTAGACCTTTCCTTGTAGCTCGGATCGTCGAATCTAGCCCTCATCGCAGTCCACTGCTCAGGCGTGATCCAACCTTGGATCGGTTTTTCAGTACGATCACGAGCCTTCTGGTCATCCAGAGCATCTCGGATAAGCTTGGCGGCAACGGTAGGAAAGAGCCGCTCGATCAACTCGGCCCGGTGCGGAGGATAAAAATACGTTTGCTACAATAAATAATTCATTAAGTTAGCATCACGAATATGCATAAATTAGAGGATTTATTTAATATACTTTTACCTGGAAGTGCGCAAACCAGAACGCCTTCCTCTCCTCCGGAGCCTCAGAGTAGTTGATCCAAGGGCCACCGTAGTTGTTCCTCAGAAATTGGCCCAGGCGTCTCTGAACCGACGATGGACGATATCTATACAGAAATAATAATTTAGATTACTGAAAAAGTCAATATACGATGAATAAAGAGAAACACAAATATATACTAAACCATCTAATTGACTTACTTTGTACCGTCGGCCCAAATCTCTGTCATCGTCTCCTCCGGTGGTGCGCATGGAGGATCTTGCTGATGCTGGGACAACGTCGGCACGACCTCCTCTACATGCTCATCTGTCTCCATGGTTCCGTCAGCAGGAGGAACGCTGGACGAGGGAGTACTATCACGCCTGGAACTACTCGTCCCAGGAGTGATGCCACGCAACGTCGTCGTAGTCGGAGATGTGACTGATCGATATACTGGAGTACTGGGCGACGATGATCCGGAACCAACAGTAGGCAGTACCGGAGTGGCACTCTGTCTACCTCGGGACCTGCCGAATCCTCTGCGTCGTCCTGTCATATCTGATAACAACATATGATGAATATAGAGAAACACAAATATATACTACATTCTACAGTCGAAATGTGATACATATCTCAAAGCATTATACAGTCAAAATATAATACATATATTCGTTAATGTCAACATCTACTTCTACATGCAATATTTACAGTCCAAATACAGTTATATTCTACATGGAATATTTTATATTTTCAATCATCTTCAGAAAATTCATCTTGTTCGCCTTCCTCGTCCTGCTCTTCCTCTTCCTCGTCTTCACTTTCATCTACTTCGTCGTCCTCTTCGGATAATTCTACATCTTCTACATTATTACTCGTGTAATGAGTAACTTCCGTTGAGTCCACATCTACAATATTTGTTACAAGAGGTAGATCGTCCTCCTGATAAGCTATTTCGTCAATGTCAAAGGTATTTCTAGCTTTAGTCTTGCATACTGCCCACCAATTTCTAGCTATTTCGTTAAAATCGGACTTGATGCTCAATAATCTTGTAACCACCTCCAACGGTGAATGATCCTCACAACCAGGATATAGTGGAGTCCTTGCATTCTCAAGCAACTCCATAAACTTTGCAGCATCGGCATTCGGTGCCTCCTCAGCTGCATCATAATTGTCCGAATTGAAACTAGGTCCCGCCGCATCATAATTGTCAGGATTGAAACTAGGCCCCGCCGCATCATAAACCATGTTCACCAACCCGTCGTCATAAGCATCGTGGTCTTGGACATTCATATACGGCTCCACATAGGGCTCCGACTCTGATGCTAGAGATACAAGTTCTCCGTGCGCGGTCCACTGATAGTAATTCGGCGTAAAGCCCTTCGAGTATAAATGATATGTAACTTCCACTTCAGGATGATATTTCCTGTTGCGACATCTCACACACGGACACTTAATTTTGGTACCGTCCATGTATTGAGGGAACGCCTTTGCGAACTGCAGAAACTGTTGTACACCCTCAATGAATTCATCCCGCACACTGCACATGTCATCAGGATGACGGTTGTACATCCACGAACGATGACGCAGATAGTAATTCATATCCATTTCTAGAAACTTCTGCAAAATTGACAGTATGTATCATATAAATTATTACATACAAAATTAACCGTACTATAAAAATCATAACTGATATAATACATATTTTTATTTATCAAAACTGCAGCTGCCCCCAACCTCATAGTACTATGAACTGCACTATAAGTGTGCAGTCAATACTACAAATAGTGTGTCATACTATAGAACTGCAGCTGCCTCCAACCACACTCCTAGGTCAGTGTCCGTTATGGGAAAAGCAGTCATGGCATTGCACTAAGGCACCTGGTGCTTGAACAATTTTTGCATCAAAAGTTTCCCAAGTACACGGGCTATTGCTCTATGAAATGGATAACCCCATGCATTGTGGCTGTACTCACTCACATTTACCGGCAGATTACTGTACTCCCTTTAGTAAAAAAACCTAACCCCCCAAACTGGCACACTGATACACACATACACTCTTAAGAATTCTGTAATCAAAACTCACCTGGTACCAACAACACCTATTAAGTACTCTAAATTCTATACTTCATATAAACACTCCATCTATACTCATATAAACACTCCATCTATACTCCCAGATCTGGGATACACCTATATGAATGCTCAACCTTCACACCTATTACTTATTCTCTTCAACACATATATTCACTCAAACACCTGACTAATACACCTCTTTAAATCAGTCACCCACTGCTACTGCTTACCTTCTTCCTCAATATTTGATTACCCCTTATCTCGAGCCACACACTCATGTGTGCACTATAGTATCACTATGAATACCCAATCTTCTCTCAGATGTTGGTATTATATCTGACACTTGCCCTCATGTCCTTCAAATCATACGAGTTCAAACCCCATCTCAAATACATCCAAATCCTGCCTTGCACTAGTTGCTGACTGGCTCAGTAAGTTGCTGCACAAGGATGCAGTGTTTACACTGTATTAGGACCCCCTCACACCTGCCTGCAGAAGCTAACAACCAACTACAATGCACCTAAACCTTAATGCACACTATGTTCAGCTGTGCAGTGCCTCCCCAAGTTGCCTGTTGCACATTGGGCTGATGTGCCTCAAGTCTCCCCCTGCTCACTGCTAGTAAGCAGTGCTCACTGCTGCTGTTACCTCTCTCGTCGACTTGGGCCAGTCGGCCCTAACCCTAACCCTAACCCTAACCCCATGTCAACAAACCTAACCCTAACCCTAACCCTAGGTCCTGATCAGTGTCTGTGTCAGTGTGTGTGTGTGCCGTGTTTGTGTCAGTGTCAGTGTCTGTGTGTGTGTCGTATTTGTGTCAATGTCACATGTGTCCTATGAGAGAGAGAGAGAGAGAGAGAGAGAGAGAGAGAGAGAGTAGGGTTTACCGGAGTAGTCGCGGTGGAGAGCGGGTCGACGGAGCGCGGGGGGGGGGAGAATTTTTTTTCTTTTCGAAATTTCAGCAGATGGGAAAAAATGAAACCGATCCCTAATTAACCAAATTTTAGCGACGTTTAGCGACGTCCAAGAAAAAATGTCGCTAATTTAAATTTTAGCGACGTCAATGCGTCGCTACACACGTTGCTAAATATTTTCAATATTAAGGTCGCTATATACGTCGCTAAACGTCGCTAAATTAGACATATTAGCGACGTTTAGCGACCTAAACTGAACTTATAGCGACTTATCTTTTAAAATCTTAATAAAAGTCGCTAAACGTCGCTAAATGTCGCCATTTAGCGACGTCTAGCGACGTTTTAATAAGGAGTCGCTAATTTTTATATTATTAGCGACGTTTCTTTTGACGTCGCTAAAATACGTCGCTAAGACCGCTTTTTCTAGTAGTGGTTGGGACGACGGGACTCGATCACTCAGGGTCGGGATGTTGCCGTGTTGGAGAACACTGAAGAGAGAAGAGGGAGTCTGGAAAGAGAGGAAGAGAGATGGAGTCTTGGATTGGAGAGGTCGGGCCCTAGTTGCTCACTTCAAAATTTTGTTTAGAACATATAGTTGCTATTTGCTAACTTGAACATCCAGTCGAATTTCGTTGTAAAGTTGTACTGGACTGACTTCATTGCACTGGACTGACCACTTTACATTAAAAAAAAAATTATTAGTTTTTTTTTCCATTGCACTGGGCTGTAGCCCAGTGCACCTATAGTGTGCCTCCGCCCCTGCACCCACGTAACTCAGTTTTCGGTGAAAACAACTTCATGAACATCGTGTATCGTCGAATGTCTCTGGTTCAGTCGTATTGTTGAATACTTGCACCTAAAAAATCTCGGAAGGTTGTGTTAGTACTGAGATGTGGGTAGTAGAAGAAACAACGGTGTCACAGGTCTCATTCAAAAAATTAAATAACCCAAGTCATATGATCTTTACCATGCAAAACTAAATAACCCAAGTCGCACAATTCTCAAATATTTTCGTTTAGTTTTAGGGTCTAGTATAATATTCAAATTTTACGTTTATGTCTCCATTTTGGACAGTCAGCTCAAGCCATCCGTTAGAACGGAACCCAAATCCTCCTCTGGACAATATGGACATAAACATAAATTTTTAATATTATTATTGGAGTCTCTAAAAGTAAAATAACCCTAAAATATATTTCAATCTAGAAAGGCCAACAGTGGTCATGCCCAAGCGTTGGGCATGTACCGATTCCTTTTCTTGTCCTCTGTGTCCTCCATCCTCTCATTACAAGACAGTCATGTAGTTACTGAGATGAGAAAAGAAGAAACAATGTCACAAATCTCATTCTCGATTGGTCATGAAAAAAAAAAAAAAAAACTAAACAATCAATGCCAAACAACCCTTACAGTGCAAAAATAAATAACATAATTCACACAATTCTCATATATTTTCGTTTAGTTTTAGGGTCTGGTATAATATTCAAATTTTACATTTATGTCTTTATTTTGGACATTCAGTCCAAGTCAACCGTTAGGACGAGATCCAAGTCCTCCTCTGAACAATATGAAGACATAAACATAAATTTTTAATATTATTGGAGTCCTAAAACTAAATAGTCCTAAAATATATTTCAAACTAGAAAGACCAACAGTGGTCCTGCCCAAGTTTTTGCCCCTATCAATCCGTTTTCTCTTGTTCTCTGTCCCCGCATCCTCGCATTACAAGACAGTCGTGTCTTCTCAGGACGATCATTCCACATGGCTGAAAATCTTACACTTAGTGGAATGTCGATAACCACATCTACTTGTTCAATGGAGGAGGCAGTAGGTGGCAAAAGAGGTAGGGTACCTCGGCTGGATTATGGGTGCAAATTGACAGATCATGGGGATTTACCCTACCCCGCCAATCTAAGTCCAAGTACAGGTTGCATCAGAACCAGGGTCGTCCCGAGAGGATTGGATTATCCTAGCGGAAGCTAAATTTAGTCGTCTCTTCCCTTGACTCCAACAGAAGAGCATCGGCATCGGAGTCTCTGGTTCTGACGATGGTGTGGAGTTCAAATTCCGAGTTCCTCTCCTTGAGCTCCTCGAAGCCTTTCGAGTGGGAACATGGGCCTGATAGATTGTTAGTTTAACTGACATAGAGGAGTTGGGTGGACTGTGAAGGATCTATTGACAGAGAAGTAGATACTTAGGAAATTGGCGGAGGGGGGGAGAGGGTTGCCCTAACTGGAGGGTTTCCAAGCCCGATGGTTTGTCAAGCTTACCCTAGGGCCGGCCCTGATCTGAACATCCGGTGATTCATTTTAACTTTACTTGCATCCTCGTCCTCCCTTCATCCCAGTGTTCTTTGGTATATTTGCACTTTAAAAGTTACCGTACGCAAAAGAAAAAAAAAAATCTTATGCTAGATAATCTATTGTTGGCCCACCGCAAAAATAAATTCAAGAAATCAAAAAGAAAATTCATAACCTCAAAGATAAGAATTTAGGTGGTTCGACCAATATGTCTACGTCCACGTACGAGAGTGATTCAGTTCTCAGTTCCACTATGAACACTATGAAGAAGAAAATGAATTACAATAGCTCCATTTACACTTATCTCGTTGATCTCAAAAATTCTCTACCACAAAGATAAAGAGAGAAAAAATTATCTTCCCCTTCATATAACATGTCATGTCGATATATGAAAAAATCAATTCTATATAAGATTGACATAAGTTTTCAAATTTACAAATAGATAGGATTAGGATTTTTTTTTTTTTTTTTTTTGAGTTATGGAGGACTTATTTAGTCCCACATCGGATAGAAAATAAGGAGGAGTGAATCATTCTCGTACGTGGAACTGAATCACTCTCGTAACTCAAAAAAAAAAAAAAAATCGTCGACGTTCCCTTCGAGTTTGTCTACGGGTGTCGTCAAACCTGTCGTTGGATCGTGGATAATCAGAGAGGAACACTTGTGTGATCCTCTTATTTCGATCTCAACGTGGATTCTAAGATTAGAGAACATACTTCCTAGGAAGTTTTGTACAAATGTCTATTTCTAGCCCTTGTTCGGACAAGTTCTATCCATCGTGCATTTCCCATGCCGCATGAGTTTAGGAGTGTATAGATAGATTGAGAAAGTCGTGAACACATGTAGGCGCACTGTCACGCCCCAGTCCCAAAATACTTAGGACTAGAAATACGTAAGCATGCAAGCCGTATGTATATGGCAACTCCAATATATGGATATCATGATACACATGTACGCTATAATATGAATATTAACTCACATGTGGTATATATAATGTCACAGGTCACAGATAATACTAATCTCATCCACACAACCAGCCATAGAAAAGAAATAAGTAAACTAGAATAATGAGTCTGAATAATCCAAAAATAATAGTCAGGTGGAGACAAATCCACTACCAATGACTATATCAAAACTAAAATGAGAGAGGAGGATAAATCTCCAATATAAAATAAGATGATGATAGAAGGGTATCAGCTAAGGGAATCCATCGCTAGGAATAATCAAAGATGCTCAGAAGGTAAGACCTCCTCAGCAGAAAATAATGTGTCAGGTCCTGGCCCGTTCTCTTGCGGATACTCCTGATCGTCTATACCTGGTAAGGGACCAGGTCCTCAGAGGGACGTAACAAGATACATAGAAGCATGCCAATTGAATACAATAAAACATGCATAATAGACAGAAAATATATAAGTAAGTTGTACAAGACAATCTATAAAATTATGCATAAATAGGACAACTTTTTGACGTATGGGCATGGGTAGGATACTCTATCTAATCTCATAACTCACACACACGTCAGGAACATCAGAAATTGACATGCCGCGAGGGTAGCGACCAGCGTGACACAACTACCGTAGTGCGTGCTAGTTACTACGGTTTACTGGAGTGGTTATAGCCCATACGCCTACTGATTGTCCTCCTCGCCCATGATACTATGTGTCAAGTGTGTGTCAACATATATAATATATAATTATGACAGAAAGAAAACACATATGCAATGAATATATGAAAATATAATAAGCATGCAAAGTATTGTAAGCAATTTGGCAAGGTATACTTGCCTGGCAAGAAAGCTGCAAATTGTAAGCGTCCAGATGTCAAGCACCAAGGGTCAGAAACTATGGCCTCAGAATGAACGTCTCTGGATGCTGAAATAAATATCACCAACATTTCCAGAATAAGCGAGATAGCTAAAAGGCACTACCCTTTCATCCAATTTGGACACAGGGGCAAAACGGTAATTTCGGGTCAAGGCGGGGTCCACTAGTGGCCTACTTTGTACCAAAATGCGCGACATAGGTAAAGGTCTCTAAATGAGATAAATTATAGGTTAAAAGATTCTAAACGTCAGTACGAACTCAACGATATGTCCAATTTTGGATTTCGATGAGCTGAACACAAATTCGTCCTAAAAGTCAACCGTGGGGCCCGCAAATAGGCGGCTTGGTCAACTGTCCCAGAATTGCGTGAAACTTGGATCACAGGACCAGCGTGATACCACGAATCCAGTGGCTCAAGTTCCTTCATATTTCGACGAGCGTACACTAAATGGGATGGTGTTTTGCAGAAGTTGCGATAGGGGACCTTTTTACGGATACGGGGTGATTCTGACGCGCACACACGTCCAAATCAATTTTTTTGAAATCCCACACGTGAGGACATACCATATGCGCCTTTCGGTGCAATTGGTATGCGACAAGGCGATCCCGTTTGGCGGGGTGCGTTCCGTATCACAAGTTTTTATGTTTTAAAAACAAGTTTTTATGAGTTTTCAACCTAATTTATCTCTGATTCTAACACATAATAAAATAAACTAATTAACAGGGAATAATCTCGGTTATATGGAATTTACACAAAAAAAAAGTAAATTTTAATTTGGATGTCTACGTTGGGAGATATTGGCCTCGAAACATAGGCCGTTGGAACAATTTTTATTAGTTTAAAAGTATGGATTTCCCTCAACTTGGCGTCGATTTCTACCTAGTTAATAACGCTGATCGAATAAAACTAATTAACAGGGTTTAGAGAGGGATAGGTGGTGATCATACCGGCGAAGACGGATCCAAAATCGGACGAGAGATGAGGCAGAAAACTGCGCTTGAAGGAGGGCTCGTCGCTGTCAACTCCTACTGCGGATGTTGTTCGCGATCGCACGGCGTGGCCGGACCGGCGGTGCGTTGCGGGGCTGGGTTCCGGTGGTTCTCCGGCGGCGTGGGGCTGGAGGTCGGCGGTGGAGGTTAGAGGGGGATAGGTTTAGGGTTTATAATAGGGGTGTATATATAGGTCGGAGGAGCGGGGGAAATGGGATGGGCCGCGCGGTGTTGGGCTACTGCGGGTGTGGGGTTAGCTTTAGGTTGGCTGCTGTTAGCTTTAGGGGGGGATTTATCTTAGGCTTAAGGGCTTTAGATTTTTAGTGGTTAAGGGATTAATTAAGGATTAAGGATTTAAGAGTTTTAGTATTTTTTTTTTCTTTTCTTTTTCTTTTACTTTTTATTTCTATTATTATTATTACCATTACTTATTACGATATTTATTATTATTATTATTATTATTATTATTATTATTATTATTATTATTATTATTATTATTATTATCACTAACATTATTATTATTATTTAATAACTATATATTATTAACATACTATATGAGGTATAAAAAATCCAAAAAATGACATTTGTACCCAGAAATAAATTCTAAAAATCGATCACACTTCTTCAAAGATCCCAAAAATATAATAATATTTTTGTGCAAAATTTCTAAATGATTATTTATCTAGTTAATTAAATCAATAAATTTTATTTTCTAATTAACTACGAAAAAATATAAATAAATTTCATGATTAATTAAATAAATATAATATTTAAAATTAGGGGATTTTACATTCTATCCAACTTATAAAAAATTTGTCCTCGAAATTAACACTAACCCATATTCAGAATAAATCACTATAGCTATTGAACTTCATTGCTATCTAGTAGTGCTTTCTAAAAGGTCATAGTCGGCCATTCTAACACTTTTCTCATTTATTGTCTATACATTATTCTATTATCCTCTAACTCGTCTATGCTACCCAACTTACAAGAATTCTACTAGTAGTCAAAGTCCCTTGAGGATATTGTCTAGGTTATAAGATAAATTTATTCATTGGGTCAAATTTTTTGGGATACCTGTCTGAAATCTCATAACCATGATTTTATTCCCGTAACCGTCAAGTATCATAGTCTAATATTGTCATGCCACCTGGCCAGTATGGTTGCAAGTAATTCGACTACTCTACCATAATCGTCTAGCTGCAGCTGTCGCTACCTCGCCAGCGATTTGTAATAGTCATCAGTTCATAACAAGTGCCTTCAACTCTTTTCTAGGCTTAGTCTAAGATTTTAGGGCAATAATTTAGGTCTTGACCAACTTTATAAAACTATTAGAAGTATGAACTAATTCAATGATCCAACTTATTCCTGTTAGACTAAGGGATGCTATTCATGGTTAAAAAAAATAATAAGAGAACACAAATATTGCTATAGTGCATATACATAAGGGTTATCATTATGAACTCATCCTTTAGTTATCAATCATTACTAACACATTATGTTTTAACTAACAAAATAAGGGTGAGGTTGAAGTAAATTAAACAATTCATAATGGCACGAAAAGATACAACTAAGATAGGAAGAATTAAGCACGAGATAAGGAATTGATATAGAAGGAAAGATGAGCCACCCAAGGGGAAGAGGTGGTGATAGGAAAAGAATACTACTACTGCTACTCGCGTCATCCATTAGCATCACGGATATGCCATCTAGTTAAAATATCAACATATCCTCATATCTACTAAACTAGCATATATATAATTCTACGTCTATTTATACGCCTAAAATCTTGTGTCACAATGGGGTCATGAGTATGCAATAAAAAATATAACTAAAAGTCATACATGTATCTACGACTTCCTGTGCCTGCGCTCCCATATTTGTCATAATGAGTGCTTGGCCTTGTCCTTGGTCGCTCAGCTGGGGTCTAGCCTCCTCCACTTGGGCAAAATATAGAAACAGTGGTGGGTCCCTTTGGTATCCTATACTTGAGGGTGTATGTGGTGTTCCTGATTCTAATGCCATAGACCTCTGGGTCTGCTGAGGATATCCTCGGATTTGATGGTGACTTGATCCACATAACATGCACTGTCCCAATCGACGATGACAGTTTTTATGAATATGACCTATCTTACCAAAAAAGTGACAAGTACGCAGGTCCTTGGTTGGATATCGTACGGCACTATATGGTTGCTGGCGTGTCAAAGGGTGTCTAGTGGGCCCTCCTGGCTGTGTCCTTGTTGGTCCTTGGTGAATTCTCTGTTGATTTTCATTTTCCTTGCTGATGGCCTCCTGGATCCTGGCCTCTGTCAATAACTCGACATAAGAGATCCGGGACTGTGAGCTAGTGTAGTGCTGGAGCTCCTGAGTCAGCCCGCGGTAAAACCTCTTAGCCTTCTCCAAGTCGCTAGGTATTAGGGCAGTGCCATACTTACTGAGGCGACTAAACTCAGCATTATACTCGTCGACTGTCTTGTTCCCCTACTCTAGATGGAGGAACTGATCGTACAATGCATCCCTTATAGTGTCCGGAAAGTACTTCCTCTCGAAGTACTCCAAGAATTATTCCCAAGTCTGACGCGTACCCAACTGGCGCTCCATTGATTCCCACCAGTGATGAGCGTTACCCTCTAGCTGGGTCCTTACTCCTATCATCCAAAGATCTGTAGGTAGTTGTGATGCCTCTAACAACTTCTTGATGCTGGCAATCTAGTTTGTGGTCTCCTCTGGACTCTTAATGCCTTTATATCGCTTGGGGTCCATCTGTACAAAGTCCTTGACTGAACCAACCTGATCTTGCGGTTTTGAAACTAGTGCCTGGGTTGGTGCAGGGACTAGTGTAGCCATTCTCTCAAGGACTGCCAGAAATTCTAGCCTCTACTCTGCCACTTGCTGCCTCTGCTCTGCAGCCTGCGCGGCTGCCTGCTGACATGTTCATGTATTATCATCTGGAAGAATTGAATAGCTGTGTCTGGATATCCTACGGTATTAGAGGAGCTGGAAAAGTCTCATTTGGTACCGTGGAAAGAGCTGATGGAACTGGATTGTTAGTCAGTCCATCCGGTCCCGGAAGAAGAGGAGTCGTTGAGGCCTTTCCTGCTGATTGGCCGTTGATCCCTGGAGACGTGTTGTCTCCGGTGGTAGCATGTCCGTTACGCAAATTCATCTCTCTACAAGAGACGGGCGGAGGATTAGGAAAAGTACATGAATCAAGCAGGATGCAAGCACTTAAGGAGGACATGTTGGAAGGAAGGTGAGTTATAGTCAAGTGTGGATGAGACCTAAAACTCTAACCTAGGTGCAGGCCCGCTCAGTACAGTTACGTAACCGAAACGGCTAACTCGACCTACATGGGCCACCACAAAAATATATCACACCCCAGTCCCAAAATACTTAGGACTAGGAATACGTAAGCATACCAGCCGTATGTATATGACAACTCCAATATATGGATGCCATAATACGTACGTACGCTGTAATATGAATATTAACTCACATGTGGTATATATAATATCACAGGTCACAGATAATACTAATCTCATCCACACAACCAGCCATAGAAAAGAAATAACTAAACTAGAATAATGAGTCTGAATAATCTAAAAATAATAGTCGGGTGGAGATAAATCCACTACCAATGATTATATCAAAACTAAAATGAGAGAGGAGGATAAATCTCCAATATAAAATAAGATAATGATATAAGGGTATCAGCTAAGGGAATACATCGTTAGGAATAATCAAAGATGCTCAGAAGGTAAGACCTCATCGGCAAAAAATAATGCGTCAGGTCCTGGCCCGTACTCCTGCGGATACTCCTGATCGTCTATATATGGCAAGGGACCAGGTCCTCAGAGGATGTAACAAAATACATAGAAATATGCCAATTGAATACAGTAAAACATGCATAATAGGCAGAAAATATATAAGTACGTGTACAAGACAATATATATGAATATGCATAATGAGGACAACTTTTTGACGTATGGGCATGGGTAGGCTACTCTATCTAATCTCACAACTCACACACACGTCAGGAACATTATAAATTGACATAACATGAGGGTAGCGACCAGAACGACACCAGAAATTGATATACCGCGAGGTTAGCGACCAGCGTGACACAACTATCGTAGTGCGTGCTAGTTACGACGGTTTAGCAGAGTGGTTATAGCCCATACGCCTACTGATTATCCTCCTTGTAAAACTTCCTTTCTAGAAAATCGTATATACCTTCTTATTTATTAATTATTAATTAAAATTGTAGTAATTAGGTCTAAATAGGAGAAATAGATTTTTAATAATTTTTATGTTAGGTGTTCGGGCACTTAGATGACTTATGGGACCATCAGAAATTTTTCGAAATTTATTCCATGTAGGAGACCCCTTGAGCAGTTGCTAGCCTAACGATGTGCAATACCCTAATCTATAAATTTTCTTATGTGTGAATATATATATATATATATATATATATATATATATATATATATATATATATATATATATATATATATATATACAATATATATATGTATATATATTTTAAAGAAAGAAAGGAAAAGTAAAAGGAATTTAATAATAAGAATAAGAATAATAATATTAATAATATACTATTTATTATACTTAAACCAACGTAGGAGGGTTGCTTTTCACTTGCAGCAACAGCCCTTATTCCCTTAGCCGCTCGGATGATGTCACGCCCCAGTCCCAAAAATACGTAGGACTAGGACACGTAATCATGCCAGCCGCATGGATATGGCAACTCCAATATATAGAAACCAAATCCATACGTACGCTGTATTATGAATATCAAATCCACAAGTGGTAAAAATGTAACACAAGTCACAGGATAAAATCTAAATCTCATCCACCAAAATCATATAGAAATAAATAACCAGTATCTATGAAACTAGATCTCAACAAGAAGTATCTAAAGAATGATAGTTGGATGGAAACAAATCCACTACCAACTCAAATGGAGAAGTAAATACAATATAAGTACAACTCACTCAAACAATATAAGTACCCGCTACCAATCACGGCTCGAAGAGAAGACATCCACGAAGCTTCTATATCCTCCCAAATATGTGCTCCTGCAAATACTCAAGAACAGGTACACCTGGCAGCGGACCAGGTCCTCAGGGGGACATAACAAGTATACTTAAACACATGCCAATAAAGTACTGAAATAAATATCCAAAAGGGTCGCCTAACCGTCTAAAGTGAATGCAGTTAAGAACAACTTTCCCCACAAGTGAGCTATCTGGCTGAAAACTGGGATTTGGCATGGTTCTCTTTTGAAGATCCAGGGGCCCAAAGGCACGTCGTCTTTTGAACGGCGGAGGCCCGCCAATGTATATATATGGGTCATCACCACCCGTATCTCCAGCGGAGAATCTGGGCGTCACAGAAAAAGTGCAAAGGAGCTCAAATGCGGTACTTGTTGTTCTCCCCACCCCATGCTCTAAGTATGTCACATCCATGACACAATTTGGTCCATAGCCTATTCTTAGTACCCTAGCCCAATCCTGCAACCATACAAGGACAAGGATGGGACCACCGTACTACAATAGGCTATGTCCATGGACCTCTAATAACTGCCAAGTCTACTAGCATGCAAAGTTTCTAACAGCAGTTATTCCTAACGCACGTCCTACACGTACCGATGATCAGTCAATACGTGCGTCCGTGATCTATATGAGACTCACAACTCGTGTAAAAATAGGTGTCACAGTCAAATAAAACCTAATGGTGCTACATGATAATGGGGTAGTCTCATGAACAAGGTCAATGCAATACATAAATAAAAACCTATCGCGACGTCACCGTCGCGAGCATTTTATATAACAATTAAAATATATGAACTAAGGACAGAAAATAAAGATGCATGCAACATATGGAATATAAATAACAGTACAATGGCAAGGTATACTTGCCTGGCAAGAAACTGCAAAATGTCATGTCCGGATGTCCAATACACAGGACCAGAAGCTATGGCCACAGAACAAATGTCTCCGGATGCTGAAATAGATATCGCCAATATTTCCAAAATAAGCAAAATAGCTAAAAAGCACATCCCTTTCGTCCAATTTGGACACAGGGGCAAAACCGTAATTTCGGGCAAAAGTGGGGTCCACGTGTGGCCCACTTTGCACCAAAAAGCGTGCCGAGGGTAATAATCTCTAAATGGGACAAACTATGGGTCAAACAACTCTAGATGTCAATACGAACCCAACGGTATGTCCAAATGTGGATTTCGATGAGCCGAACAAAATTTGGTCCAAAAAGTCAACTGTGGGGCCCGCCAATTGGCGATCTGGTCAACCGTCTCAGGAATGCGTGAAAATTGGGTTACAGGACCAGCGCGTTACCACGAGTCCAGTGGCGCAAGTTTCGTCACAATCTGACAAGCGTGCACAAAATACTCACGAATTCCACAAAAGTGGCGACACGAAATGTGTCCGCGGATACGGCCTGATTCCGGAAAGCACACGCGTCCGAATCAGTCTCCACAAATTTTTATGTGTCCCGTTATGCTGCGTGCACCATTTGGTACACTTGGCACACGGCGGGGCGGTCCCGTTTGACGGGGCGCGCTCCGATCTCCAACTTTTGGAAAACCGGAAAAAGTGGGTGCGCGCAGTTTTGTGACGAATATATTTCTGTCCACAGCAACTAATAGCACAAAGTTATAATACAGAAAATAAACTAGGTCATGAAATCTACAGGTATCAAAAAGAATCACCGAATTCGGATCTCTGTGGTGGGAGATACGAACTCGACAATATGGGTGGTTAATCTGGAATTCTGCGATTGCAGAATTCTGTCTGTTCGCGCTGACTTGGGCGCTGTTTTTCACCTAGGGGCACACGTTTTTCGAGTTAGGCTATAAAACAAATACTGGAGAGGGTTGAGGGAAGATTATACCTATGAAAATGGAACAGCGTTTGGATGAGCAAGTCAACGGAAAAATACGCCGGAGCGAAGGTGCCTCGAGTGGGAGACTGCAGTTCGCGATGTCGGCGTCGACAGGATGATTGGATGGCTTGGGGAAACTTCTCTGGCTGCGGTGACGGTTCTAGATGGGAAGAAAAAGTCTGGAGTTTATTAGGTTAGGGTTTTGAGAGAGAATATATATATATATATATATATATATATATTATAGGGAGAGAGAGAGGGTGGATTTGGACGGGTCGTGGGTTGAATGGAAGAAAGGGGTCCGCGGTTTGTATTCGCTGAAGATGGCTTCACTTTGGTGAAATAGGCTAATGAGTGGCAGAAGTAATTCACAGCAAGCAAAATTAAAGTTGCTGCAAGGAACCCCTAGTAACTAATAGTATTATTACTATTATTATTATATTATTAGTATTAGTATTATTAAATTTTTATTTTATTTTATTTTCTTTTCCTTTCTTTCTTTATAAAATATATATACATATATATATATATATATATATATATATATATATATATATATATATATATTTGTATATACATATCTATATATATATATACTCATAAAAAAATTTATAGATTAGGGTATTGCACATCGTTAGGCTAGCAACAGCTCAAGGGGCTCCTACATGGAATAAATTCCGAAAAATTCTTGATGGTCCCATAAATCATTTAAGTGTCCGAACACCTAACATAAAAATTATTAAAAATCTATTTCTCCTATTTAGACCTAATTACTACAATTTAATTAATAATAAATAAAATAAAAAGGTATATACGATTTTCTAGGAAGGGGGTTTTATATTCTACCCAACTTATAAAAATTTCGTCCTCGAAATTAAAATTAAGCCACGATAGAATACAATGATGGTATAAGATTTGCATTATTTAAAATGCAAGACTAGGTTTAAAGGGGTGGGCGATGTTGCACGTTGCACATCATGAAAAAAAATTCATATGAGCGAAAAATAGGTTTCTTCATGTGTCATGTCCAATGGTGTGGACACATAAATGCTCCTTTGCATAAAAGCGTCCAACAATTGGAAAATTGCACAAAGATGAGAATTGGATGATGGGCATGTCTAGGATAAGGGTGTAGAATGTGTAGGAAGGCAGTGGCTAGTGTAGTGCTCCAATTATCGGAGCACGGTAAGGCGTGTCAAGTGATATCATGTTGTAAAACTAAATAAAAATACCGTGTTCTATTTCTAAGTGGATTCGTGCTAGCCTCAGTCTCACTATCTAAGCCGAGTAGGTCAAATTCTTAGGTGAGGGGGTTTCACAATCTGCCGAACTTAAAACAATGCCGTCCTCAAAATTGAAATAAGGCAGAATCGGTTAATCCTTTATGTACAATAAGGCAAGTCAGTCGCAATCTTCTTGCGATAACTAAAATCCTAATCATATCCGTTGCAATCACTTCTAGGTTAAGATGACCACTGCTCCAATCAAAATTTAACCTATGGTTATCTCTTCTCTCCTTGTTTCAAATTATCCATATCCACATAACATCTCCAAGATTTACATACTCATATAACTTTTACCTCACGATCTCTAACTATCATAATCTCCTTTAGAAGTGGTTTGAGTCCAATATATTCCCATTTTCACTTATAAAATTTTGTATGCCTCAACTCTTTAAATTCCATTCACACCCTCATTATTTCAAATAGGTCGTCCAACCAAAATTTTAATTCTTAATTCAATTCACCAAATTGAAAAATAAATTAAATGCAGTCCACCAATATTCAAGTCTGAAATTCTATTTTTATCCTCTAAATTCAAGTTGGTGATTCTACCTTCATTGTTCAAATTTTAACTCATGCACTTAAGGTATAAATATTGGGTCCTCAATATCAATTTATTGATCCTCATCATCTTATTCATCCTTCTAAATTTCTCAAAATTACAATGGCTTGAACCTCTCCCAATCTAATCTTACTCGATCATAATCTAAAAGAAATTCCTCCCGAGTTGACAATGCACTACTACCCAACTTAGAATTTACCCACTTATCACCTACGGCTATATACCTTAAGAAAATATCCCTTAATTTATTTACTCATATCGTTCAATCCTCGAAACTTCAACGCCGATCATATCACATATGATATGTCCTTAATTGCGAAAGAATAATCCTCAAGTATGTGATCGGCCTATGGGGTATATCTAGTATTCTCTGTGTATCAAACTTTATACCCAGCACGAGGTTTCGTCTTTCCGAAATAGGGGAAGACGAAGATCAATAATAAAGAGTTCAACGGCAGCGTAGTAGAATAGAAGTATTGGGATCAAGGCGTTTAAAGAATTTAATTGGGAATTATCAAAGCAGTTGTGGATTGAAATCATATTTTGGTAGTTCCTATTCACCTGCTCGTATTAGTACGGTCATGTAACCGATACGATATGTCAGACATGTCTAGGGCAAGTATATTCGTCTACTAATCACTACATATCTCAATCCACGTAAAGTAGCGTTACGAAGGGCGAACCAAGCGCACTAAGGCTAGCTAGACCTTAATACACTGGTTCTGAAATGTATTAGTGTAGTACTCCAATAATACATGTCATGAACAAGCTCGATAAAGAATAAGCTTGCAAAACTAGGCTATAATAGCAGCATAAGTCAAGGTAGTACAAAGATTATAGATACGCTGGATTATGATGAGAGAAGTTACAAATAATTCAAGTTTGCAAAAACAACACAACATAAGCAACAATAACAAAAGACTCTACAATCTCTACAGTTATCATATTAATTTCTTGTCTAAGTCGATAGTCGACAAAGTAGGGGTATGAGCCTCTAAGTTCTATAGTCTGGATAAACACTATCATCTTATGTTAGCATACAATTACTGCCATTCAGTTATACTTCATCAATGGATCACAAGAGCTATATGATACTAGGTGGTGAGGTATACTACCCAACTTATAAGAATTAACTAATACGGTGACAGTCTTAAGAGGGTCCTACACAATAATCTTGCACATGTAAATAAAACAGAAACTCTCTATTAGGGTATATGAGGAAAAATCTTGGTATTCATTAGGGTATACTTTTTATGTAGGTAATGGTCATCCTAAGTCTTAGTCATAGTGCTTATAGAACAAGTGTCAATCGTAGGGATAGAAAAGTTACTGGCCGTTAAGGGGGAAAGGTCTAACTTGTATCGAGGTGAGGGTACAAATTACACGATTTAAAAGCTAAGGGTTAATCATTGGTCACAATCTACAAAACAACTTAAACTTATCAAGTTCTAACTACCAAGCATAAAAATTTTACACTCAAGGCTATAACTATAAGCCTAGCAAACTATGAGCCCTTAACAAAGAATAAAATTACTTGGCCTACTATCTGAAGTGTCAGATGGCACGAGTTGAAAGATGAAGAGAAAAAACATAATTAGCCGTCGCAAAATAGCGAGCGCTATGGTCGCAGGGAAACAATATATAAAATAAAGATAGAGGGCTCTAGATAGCATCATGGTTCTCTAAGGGGAGTGGGGTATTAGTTGCTATGTTCGGGGTATGATCAAGGGAGGAGTGTTAATTACATTCCTCTAGGCTTCCTAAGGTGCTGTCTACTAATAATAAGATAATGATCTAAGTTTTATAGTTCCCCAATACTATCCAATTATGAAGGTTAGGTTCAGTCCTAAAGTTCAATAATGGTTCTCCATTGGTTCCTCAATACTGGGGTCATACATTATGGTAAAACTTCTAACTATCTCTAGTAGTGTCTATACTACTCTCAAGTCTTCTTAATACATCAAGGGATAATGGTATACCAATCTAAAGATAAGGAATTCAAGGGTTCACTAGATATTCTAAACTTAGTGGTGTGTCTATATTCTCGTTGTATTCTAAATAGGTGTGCTACTCTAATTATCATCTAACAACAGGAACTTCTATATTCTAGGAGAAGGCTATACTTAAAGAACTATTAGGGGAGTACAGGAATCAAGCAGGATGCAATTGTTCAAAATAGAACATATAGGAGAAAAATGAATCATAGTCAGTTGTGGATGATATCCTATACTCTAGTCCTAGGTGCAGGCTTGTTCGGTACAGTAATGTAACCGAGACAATATGCTCTCGACCTGCATGGGCCACCACAAAAACATGTCACGACCCAGTCCCAAAAATACGTAGGACTAGGACACGTAATCATGCCAGCCGCATGGATATGGCAACTCCAATATATAGAAACCAAATCCATACGTACGCTGTATTATGAATATCAAATCCACAAGTGGTAAAAATGTAACACAAGTCACAGGGTAAAATCTAAATCTCATCCACCAAAATTATATAGAAATAAATAACCAGTATCTATTGTCACGCCCCAATCTCCCGCAAGCTCAATAGTCCCCGCTGAACGTGAATTACCACGTTTACAGCTCTCCCGCAGGACTATCGTTCTCATCGGGACGTGATGCCGTACGAGCCTGGAGTTGCGCTCGTACAAGGCGATGTTGTCAAACACCAAATGTTATCATTGAAACAACCAAGTTGCAGCGGAAGTCAAGTATTGTGTACCAAGCACACAATCAGAGTAATACGCAGCGAAGCTCACGATAGGGTCCAAATGAGATGCCCCGAGTCAATGCCACAAAGGCGATGCCACGGAGACGATGAAATAACTCTTGCTCTTTCTCTAGCCCACAAAGGTACTTACAGTTCATACATCATGTCCCGTATATCCAAGCAGCGCCACTACGCCTGTGTACCTGAAATATTGCCCACAAACGTGGGTCAGTACACAACCGTACTGGTGAGCGGGGTAACCCACTCGCCTAAGCCGACACTAAGTAAAATAGTGAATGCAAACAGTTATATGGTGATCTTTCTAGTTGAATCCTAGATTCATTTCATGGCATATGAATGACATGTTAAGGAAAGCAGTAAAGCAGTTAAAGCATGCTAGCATTCAATCTCAAACCAAACGACAAGCAGTTTAATATAAAGCCGACCCGTCTAACTCAATGTCATCGCTTGCACGATAACATATCGAACCATCAGTCTCGCCTCATTATCCATCCAGAACCAAAGTTTATATATATCCCACTCTCGAGTGCACACTCTTGCCGAGGCAAGGTGGCCGTGCCTACACGATGCACAAACCAACCAAAGTAAAGCAAGCCAACATCTATTCTTATATGAAGTCACTGGCCAAAGGCCATAAAGGACGTTGATCGGACAGATCAATGCGGTTCTATTCGAAACAGCGCTAAGTAGCTAACCCACCTGAATCGCATCCAACCGCTGGCACCGCGCCCAAGACGCGTTACCCAATTGTCTCCTCCATGGCCGAACGGTCCCGGTGCCCCGGAGCACTCGTTCGAGGAAACCAAACCCTGTGCCACTCAGGTTGTCCGTGACTATGCAGACACGTAGGTATGACGAGAGGATCGAACATTCTCGCCCCACCAAGCGATCCTAGACTCGTTCCACCAATAATCCAACCAACACATCCATAACCAATCTTCCAACATGTCCTTCCAAGAACCCAAATCTCGTTCCTCAAAACACAGCCCGAGGCATCAAAATATCAAGTGTTTCATAGGCACGAAGCCTCTTCTCAACACAATCCAAATTGGTACAACACCTATGCTCGAAGCTAAACCCATGGCACAATGCCGTTTCAGTGGCACAATGTCACATTTGTGGCACGATGCCCCATCAAACGACACAACGCCCTCGCCGATACAGTTGTTCGGTTTCGAACCACAACTGCCTGCTTTGCAAGACAAAGCATCCTTGTGATACACGCGCACGGATGCACGTTCGCTCGTCCGAATCCCAGATATTCTCAATGTTCCCATTGCCTCAATTGTATCATTCCAACTTGTATATTTCCAACCGTCCAAGCAAAATCCCAAGTAATCCAACCGATCGCCTCAAATGAATAATCCAGCTATCGTATCCAACTATCCAACGCGCAAACCAAATCAAGCCACAATCCTACCAAGCCAATGGCGTACACTCTATGCACGCCTCAGTGTAGTGCTTCCCGATGTTTCAGCCCAAGTGTTCAAGCCTTTACGTGTTTTCCATATTATTAGGCATGAAGGAGTAGAGGAGAAGGGAAAGAGCCCACTCACATTGTTTGAATCCGTTAGGCATTCTGTCCTGCCGATACGGCCAATCCCTTGAACCCGTGGTCCGATGCAAGCGCGATCTACTCAACTGGTATGACCGTGCGAGCAGGCCGTGCTCTCCAAATCATCCGACCGATCGGATTAAGGAAGACGGCATTATCGCTTCCATTCAGCTATTCAGTACTGTTCGGAACGAACACCTGATTTCCATCGAACCCGCTAGCCATCTGCACATTGAAACCAACTCGATTAATCCTTCTTCCCGAAATCCAATATTTCAAATGTAACCAGCATTTGATTCATTCAATCCGACTCAGCGTAACGCTCCGAGCGGTTGCGGGCGTTACATAATATACCACTTAGAATCAGGTTCGTCCACGAACCGTGCTAGTACTCATTCCTATCACATGCACAATCTAATTCCATAGATCTGCTCTACACAACTCTCATATTCACTATTTCTGACACAACATCTCGTTCTGCTGAACGCTCGAATAAATTTTACGAATTCCCACATCCTCCTTGCAGCTCAACCCGAATTTCTCGTATCGCTTAGTTTTGGATCGTACATATATTTAAGGCGTCCCTAAAATACATGCATTTCAGCCGAGCTTTGCGATAGCAAATTTGAACAAGTTACAAGGGTATCTTTATGTTCGAGGCGTCCATATTGCTTTGCTCCCAATTGAACCAAATCACGATTTCCATTCCAACACATTCGCTCGAGAACTATTCTCAATTATGCAGATTTTCCACCGACTCAATCAGTCCGAGTTCCAACTCAATCCATCCAACTATTTCTGAATCCGCACTGGCAACATCTCCAAATATTATCTCGTGCACCGAACGATCAACTCAGAACTGATCTACCCCAGCTATGCGACTTACCCAAATATCAACTTGTTTAGATCAGCTCAGTCCAACACATTCCTGCCATCTCAATATCTCACAGGGTGAACATCTATACTGAGGTTCGTGTGATCCACGAAGATCTCGCCGCCACGCCAAAGGGATTTGTGTCGCCACGATTTCAACGTGGACACACTCGCCACAATTCTTAGGTTGCGCATGAAATAGTTCTTCGCGCTGCTTCCACTGCCTCGAAGCAGAGAATATCACCTTCGCCTTCCGAATGAGCATGCTTCCCAGACTAAGTTTCGAGACATCTTGTAAATCTGAAGCAAATCTGTCCCTTCCAGTATTCGCAAGAATTTGATCTGAACGAACCGCTGCTTTAACTTCACGAGCTAGTTTCACAGTCGTCAATTCATATGAATGCTATTCCCTTCCAGGGCACGATGAGTCAGAGGCGATGCCATCGATAAAAATCTGCGACTCTGAATCTCATCAGTTGACAAGGCTACTTCCACCATTGCTTCGATCTTCCGGCTGTATCTTCAGCTGAAGGCTATCCCAAGGATCTCTCAAATCCAACACTCAGTCAATCAGTCAAATCACATTGCTCACATCTGCCCTCGACGCATTCCCAAATACGCCGCCTCAAGGGTCGTTCTATGGGTCTACCATATTCATATCCGATTCTGCGGGCAAGGTCGCTTAGGGTCAGCTGTCCCGAAGCTACGCTTGATAATTGTAATCATCACGATGGACAGTTACTATAAACCATGCTATATCTCATCTGAAAATCTGACTCAAATTCCAACCATTCATCCGAGCGAAGTTTCCGAATCCGGGAACCGCGCTCGTTGAAACCTTATTCCATCAATCCGCCGTTCTGTCCTGAATCCATCAAATTTCTGAATTGCATATTCGATTCTCGCACTACAAATTGCAATGATTCTCAAAACCCAAGACTTGCTCCAATTCTTATCCATTTGCTGCGTCCCACAATGCACTTCCAACTTACTTGAGCAGCGCAGTGTTTTGTTCCGACGTTGCTATCACATTTAGCTATCTTCAAACGTCCGTCCACGTCTTCCGGAGAATCTGTTTACTATCGTTGCACCATCTTGCCCAAAATTCCATTTCCGCTAAACCTGAGTCAACTTCACGAGCAGCAACATCCAAAATCCTTCAAGTTTGTGTGAATCAATCGCGTTGTCCCTCCAAACCAAGATCGTGTTTCTTTGCTCAACCAACAGCTCAAAAGTGTCACCCAAAATCGTAGTCCATGCTCGCTATCATTCGATTCATCCATCGCTCATCCAAGCGTATCCCAACTGTTCGTTTCGATCTCGTCCAACTCTCAAGTCCAACGATACTTCCATTTGCACCAGTCCGTTCACGATATGCCCAACTCAATATTCGCTTGCTCCATTTTCATTCTTCCCAACTCAACCGACTTTCACTCACCAGCTTGTATTCTCGTTTCACGAGTCCGTTCAGGAAATTTCCATTGAATGTCCAGCCAAAATGTTTCCAATGCCTTGCTCAAAATGTGGTATCCCATATACCACTTCGAATCAAGTCGCTACTCGCATTACGATTTCCTTCACAGATCCAAGATCCGTTCGAACCATCCCTTATGCATAATCAGGCCTTTCCCAATTCGAGTCTGACACAAAACTTAGCCAATTCTTTAACCATCAATCTCGCTAGGCAACTTGTGCTATATCCCATTCTCAATACTTCTAGGTATTCTCAAACCGTCTGATACTTTCTCAACACGAGCAATCGTGCAATGATTGTCTTCCAAATAGTCCAACCCAATACCCAACGGTTTCACACTTTTGTTGTACGAGCAACTCGTACCAACTTATCCATATATTCCCGAGCCAAACTCAAACCTGCTCAACCGATGCGCCACAGCCAAACTTCCAACTTACTATCCAACACAATCGCTTGACGAGCAACTCGTGCAAGGATCTATTCTCTTCGAATGTTTCTACTCAAAACATGCTGCACAACCAAATCTCGTTAGCCAACCAAAAGATCCATTGAGGCAATCAGAAACTCCCAGATGATAAGCCAAGCCAACCCAACGAAAGCCCACACTTGTTGCACAAATGCAACAACGCCAACCAACTTGCTGCACGAATGCAACAACGCCCAACGAGACTAAGCGATCCTACGAAAACCAACCAAGGCAACCCAACCAAGAAATAACATGCAGCCACAACCAGCAATAAATAGACTTATTGCATGAAATATCCGATGCGGCACCGAGTAGAGTCAAGAGCTAGACGACACGCGGAAGCTATTTAGAGTTTGTGATGAAGCGAAGGACCAAGTCCGAGAAAATGAACCAGGCGCTCTGATACCAATTTGTCACGCCCCAATCTCCCGCAAGCTCAATAGTCCCCGCTGAACGTGAATCACCACGTTTACAGCTCTCCCGCAGGACTATCGTTCTCATCGGGACGTGATGCCGTACGAGCCTGGAGTTGTGCTCGTACAAGGCGATGTTGTCAAACACCAAATGTTATCATTGAAACAACCAAGTTGCAGCGGAAGTCAAGTATTGTGTACCAAGCACACAATCAGAGTAATACGCAGCGAAGCTCACGATAGGGTCCAAATGAGATGCCCCGAGTCAATGCCACAAAGGCGATGCCACGGAGACGATGAAATAACTCTTGCTCTTTCTCTAGCCCACAAAGGTACTTACAGTTCATACATCATGTCCCGTATATCCAAGCAGCGCCACTACGCCTGTGTACCTGAAATATTACCCACAAACGTGGGTCAGTACACAACCGTACTGGTGAGCGGGGTAACCCACTCGCCTAAGCCGACACTAAGTAAAATAGTGAATGCAAACAGTTATATGGTGATCTTTCTAGTTGAATCCTAGATTCATTTCATGGCATATGAATGACATGTTAAGGAAAGCAGTAAAGCAGTTAAAGCATGCTAGCATTCAATCTCAAACCAAACGACAAGCAGTTTAATATAAAGCCGACCCGTCTAACTCAATGTCATCGCTTGCACGATAACATATCGAACCATCAGTCTCGCCTCATTATCCATCCAGAACCAAAGTTTATATATATCCCACTCTCGAGTGCACACTCTTGCCGAGGCAAGGTGGCCGCGCCTACACGATGCACAAACCAACCAAAGTAAAGCAAGCCAACATCTATTCTTATATGAAGTCACTGGCCAAAGGCCATAAAGGACGTTGATCGGACAGATCAATGCGGTTCTATTCGAAACAGCGCTAAGTAGCTAACCCACCTGAATCGCATCCAACCGCTGGCACCGCGCCCAAGACGCGTTACCCAATTGTCTCCTCCATGGCCGAACGGTCCCGGTGCCCCGGAGCACTCGTTCGAGGAAACCAAACCCTGTGCCACTCAGGTTGTCCGTGACTATGCAGACACGTAGGTATGACGAGAGGATCGAACATTCTCGCCCCACCAAGCGATCCTAGACTCGTTCCACCAATAATCCAACCAACACATCCATAACCAATCTTCCAACATGTCCTTCCAAGAACCCAAATCTCGTTCCTCAAAACACAGCCCGAGGCATCAAAATATCAAGTGTTTCATAGGCACGAAGCCTCTTCTCAACACAATCCAAATTGGTGCAACACCTATGCTCGAAGCTAAACCCATGGCACAATGCCGTTTCAGTGGCACAATGTCACATTTGTGGCACGATGCCCCATCAAACGACACAACGCCCTCGCCGATACAGTTGTTCGGTTTCGAACCACAACTGCCTGCTTTGCAAGACAAAGCATCCTTGTGATACACGCGCACGGATGCACGTTCGCTCGTCCGAATCCCAGATATTCTCAATGTTCCCATTGCCTCAATTGTATCATTCCAACTTGTATATTTCCAACCGTCCAAGCAAAATCCCAAGTAATCCAACCGATCGCCTCAAATGAATAATCCAGCTATCGTATCCAACTATCCAACGCGCAAACCAAATCAAGCCACAATCCTACCAAGCCAATGGCGTACACTCTATGCACGCCTCAGTGTAGTGCTTCCCGATGTTTCAGCCCAAGTGTTCAAGCCTTTACGTGTTTTCCATATTATTAGGCATGAAGGAGTAGAGGAGAAGGGAAAGAGCCCACTCACATTGTTTGAATCCGTTAGGCATCCTGTCCTGCCGATACGGCCAATCCCTTGAACCCGTGGTCCGATGCAAGCGCGATCTACTCAACTGGTATGACCGTGCGAGCAGGCCGTGCTCTCCAAATCATCCGACCGATCGGATTAAGGAAGACGGCATTATCGCTTCCATTCAGCTATTCAGTACTGTTCGGAACGAACACCTGATTTCCATCGAACCCGCTAGCCATCTGCACATTGAAACCAACTCGATTAATCCTTCTTCCCGAAATCCAACATTTCAAATGTAACCAGCATTTGATTCATTCAATCCGACTCAGCGTAACGCTCCGAGCGGTTGCGGGCGTTACATCTATGAAACTAGATCTCAACAAGAAGTATCTAAAGAATGATAGTTGGATGGAAACAAATCCACTACCAACTCAAATGGAGAAGTAAATACAATATAAATACAACTCACTCAAACAATATAAGTACCCGCTACCAATCACGGCTCGAAGAGAAGACATCCACGAAGCTTCTATATCCTCCCAAATATGTGCTCCTGCAAATACTCAAGAACAGGTACACCTGGCAGCGGACCAGGTCCTCAGGGGGACATAACAAGTATACTTAAACACATGCCAATAAAGTACTGAAATAAATATCCAAAGGGGTCGCCTAACCGTCTAAAGTGAATGCAGTTAAGAACAACTTTCCCCACAAGTGAGCTATCTGGCTGAAAACTGGGATTTGGCATGGTTCTCTTTTGAAGATCCAGGGGCCCAAAGGCACGTCGTCTTTTGAACGGCGGAGGCCCGCCAATGTATATATATGGGTCATCACCACCCGTATCTCCAGCGGAGAATCTGGACGTCACAGAAAAAGTGCAAAGGAGCTCAAATGCGGTACTTGTTGTTCTCCCCACCCCATGCTCTAAGTATGTCACATCCATGACACAATTTGGTCCATAGCCTATTCTTAGTACCCTAGCCCAATCCTGCAACCATACAAGGACAAGGATGGGACCACCATACTACAATAGGCTATGTTCATGGACCTCTAATAACTGCCAAGTCTACTAGCATGCAAAGTTTCTAACAGCAGTTATTCCTAACGTACGTCCTACACGTACCGATGATCAGTCAATACGTGCGTCCGTGATCTATATGAGACTCACAACTCGTCTAAAAATAGGTGTCACAGTCAAATAAAACCTAATGGTGCTACATGATAATGGGGTAGTCTCATGAACAAGGTCAATGCAATACATAAATAAAAACCTATCGCGACGTCACCGTCGCGAGCATTTTATATAACAATTAAAATATATGAACTAAGGACAGAAAATAAAGATGCATGCAACATATGGAATATAAATAACAGTACAATGGCAAGGTATACTTGCCTGGCAAGAAACTACAAAATGTCATGTCCAGATGTCCAATACACAGGACCAGAAGCTATGGCCACAGAACAAATGTCTCCGGATGCTGAAATAGATATCGCCAATATTTCCAAAATAAGCAAAATAGCTAAAAAGTACATCCCTTTCGTCCAATTTGGACACAGGGGCAAAACCGTAATTTCGGGCAAAAGTGGGGTCCACGTGTGGCCCACTTTGCACCAAAAAGCGTGCCGAAGGTAACAATCTCTAAATGGGACAAACTATGGGTCAAACAACTCTAGATGTCAATACGAACCCAACGGTATATCCAAATGTGGATTCCGATGAGTCGAACAAAATTTGGTCCAAAAAGTCAACTATGGGGCCCGCCAATTGGCGATCTGGTCAACCGTCTCAGAAATGCGTGAAAATTGGGTCACAGGACCAGCGCGTTACCACGAGTCCAGTGGCGCAAGTTTTGTCACAATCTGACAAGCGTGCACAAAATACTCGCGAATTCCACAAAAGTGGCGACACGAAATGTGTCCGCGGATACGGCCTGATTCCGGAACGCACACGCATCCGAATCAGTCTCCACAAATTTTTACGTGTCCCGTTATGCTGCGTGCACCATTTGGTACACTTCGCACACGGCGGGGCGGTCCCGTTTGACGGGGCGCGCTCCGATCTCCAACTTTTGGAAAACCGGAAAAAGTGGGTGCGCGCAGTTTTGTGACGAATATATTTCTGTCCACAGCAACTAATAGCACAAAGTTATAATACAGAAAATAAACTAGGTCATGAAATCTACAGGTATCAAAAAGAATCACCGAATTCGGATCTCTGTGGTGGGAGATACGAACTCGGCAATATGGGTGGTTAATCTGGAATTCTGCGATTGCAGAATTCTGTCTGTTCGCGCTGACTTGGGCGCTGTTTTTCACCTAGGGGCACACGTTTTTCGAGGTAGGCTATAAAACAAATACTGGAGAGGGTTGAGGGAAGATCATACCTATGAAAACGGAACAGCATTTGGATGAGCGAGTCAACGGGAAAATACGCCGGAGCGAAGGTGCCTCGAGTGGGAGACTGCAGTTCGCGATGTCGGCGTCGACGGGATGATTGGATGGCTTGGGGAGACTTCTCTGGCTGCGGTGACGGCTCTAGATGGGAAGGAAAAGTCTGAAGTTTATTAGGTTAGGGTTTTGAGAGAGAATATATATATATATATATTATAGGGAGAGAGAGAGGGTGGATTTGGACGGGTCGTGGGTTGAATGGAAGAAAGGGGTCCGCGGTTTGTATTCGCTGAAGATGGCTTCACTTTGGTGAAATAGGCTAATGAGTGGCGGAAGTAATTCACAGCAAGCAAAATTAAAGTTGCTGCAAGGAACCCCTAGTAACTAATAGTATTATTACTATTATTATTATATTATTATTATTAGTATTATTAAATTTTTATTTTATTTTATTTTCTTTTCCTTTCTTTCTTTATAAAATATATATACATATATATATATATATATATATATATATATATATATATATATATTTGTATATACATATCTATATATATATATACTCATAAGAAAATTTATAGATTAGGGTATTGCACATCGTTAGGCTAGCAACAGCTCAAGGGGTCTCCTACATGGAATAAATTTCGAAAAATTTCTGATGGTCCCATAAATCATTTAAGTGTCCGAACACCTAACATAAAAATTATTAAAAATCTATTTCTCCTATTTAGACCTAATTACTACAATTTAATTAATAATAAATAAAATAAAAAGGTATATACGATTTTCTAGGAAGGGGGTTTTACAGATGACTTCCCAGACCCACTCCTATTCCCTTTGCCTCTTCACCCGCGGATTCCAACTATTCCTCTCTCTCTCTCTCTCTCTTAATATATATATATATATATATATATATATATATATATACATATATATATATATATATATATATATATATAATAGTTCTCTAAAATCCTAACCTAAAACTCCAGACTTCTCTTCCCATCTAGAGCCGTCACCGCAGCCAGAGAAGCCTCCCCAAGCCATCCAACCATCCCGTCGACGCCGACCTCGCGAACTGCAGTTTCCCACTCGAAGCACCTTCGCTCCGGCGTGTTTTTCCGTTGACTCGCTCGACCAAACGCTGTTCCGTTTTCATAGGTATGATCTTCCCTTAACCCTCTCCAATATTTGTTTTATAGTCAACCTCAAAAAACGTGTGCCCCTAGGTGAAAACAGCGCCCAAGTCGGGGCGAGCAGACAGAATTCTGCAATCGCAGAAACTTGCGATGACCACCCATATTATAGAGTTCGTATCTTCCACCACAGAGATCCGAATTCGATGATTCTTTTTGATACCTGTAGATTACATGACCTAGTTTATTTTCTGTATAATAACCTTGTGCTATTAGTTGCTGTGGACATAATTATATTCGTCACAAAACTGCGCGCACCCACTTTTTTTGGTTTTCCAAAAGTTGGAGATCGGAGCGCGCCCCGCCAAACGGGACCGCCCCGCCGTGTGCCAAGTATACCGAATGGTGCATGCAGCATAATCGGACACGTGAAAATTCGTGGGGACCAATTCGGACGCGTGTGCGCGCCGGAATCAGGTCGTATCCGCGGACACATTTCGTGTCGCCACTTTTGTGGAACTCGCGCGTATTTTGTGCACGCTTGTCAGATTGCGACGAAACTTGCGCCACTGGACTCATGGTAATGCGCTAGTCCTGTGACCCAATTTTCACGTATTTCTGAGACGGTTGACCAGATCGCCAATTTGCGGGCCCCATAGTTGACTTTTTGGATCAAATTTTGTTCGGCTCCTCGAAATCCAAATTTGGACATACCATTGGGTTCGTATTAACATTTAGAGTTATTTGACCCATAGTTTGTCCTATTTAGAGACTGTTACCCTCGGCACGCTTTTCGGTGCAAAGTGGGCCATACGTGGACCCCACTTTTATCCGAAAATACCGTTTTGCCCCTGTGTCCAAATTGGACGAAAGGGATATGCTTTTTAGCTATTTTGCTCATTCCGGAAACGTTGGTGATATTTATTTTAGCATCCGGAGACATTGGTTCTGTGGCCATAGCTTCTGGTCCTGTGTATTGGACATCTGGACGTGACATTTTACAGATTTTTGCCAGACAAGTATACCTTGCCATTGTACTGTTATTATGTTCCATATTTTGCATGCATCTTTACTTTTCGTCCTTAGTTCATATATTTTAATTGTTATATAAAATGTGCGCGACGGTGACGTCGCAATATGTTTTTATTTATGTATTGCATTGACCATGTTCATGAGACTACCCCATTATCATATAGTATCATTAGGTTCATTTGGCCATGACACATATTTTTACACGAGTTGTGAGTCTCATATAGATCACGGACTGCGTGACAGGTCTGGCCTCCTGTACGTATGGGCCGTGCGTTAGGAATAACTGCTGTTAGAAACTTTGCATGCTAGTAGACTTGGCAGTTATTAGAGGTATTATCGTGTCATGGATATGACATGCTTAGAGCATGGGGTGGGGAGAACAACAAGTACCGCATTTGAGCTCCTTTGTACTTTCTCCTGTACGCCCGGATTCTCCGCTGGAGATACGGGTCATGATGACCACTATATATTATGTACTATCAGGCGGGCCACCGGCGTTCAAAAGACGACGTGCCTTTTAGGCCCCTGGATCTTCAAAAGAGAACCATGCCAAATCCCAGTTTTCAGCCAGATAGCTCACTTGTGGGGAAAGTTGTTCTTAACTGCATTCACTTTAGACGGTTAGGCGATCCCTTTGGATATTTATTTCAGTACTTTATTGGCATGTGTTTAAGTATACTTGTTATGTCCCTCTGAGGACCTGGTCCGCTGCCAGGTGTATCTTTTCTTGAGTATTTGCAGGAGCACAGATCGGATGGCTATATATGTTTCGTGGATGTCGTCTCTCCGAGCCCATGATTGTAGCTGGTATTCCTATAGTGTGTTTATTGTGTAGTGGTGTTGTACTTATATTGTATATTCTTTCCATTCGAGTTGGTAGTAGATTTGTTTCCATCCAACTATCATCCTTAGATACTTCTTGTTGAGATCTAGTTTCATAGATACTGATTATTTATTTCTATATGATTTTGGTGGATGAGATTTAGATTTTACCCTGTGACTTGTATTACATATATTATACCACTTGTGGATTTGATATTCATAATACAGCGTACGTGTGGATTGGGTTCCATATATTGGAGTTGCCATATCCATGCGGCTGGCATGCTTACGTGTCCTAGTCCTACGTATTTTTGGGACTGGGGCGTGACATATTTTTGTGGTGGCCCATGCAGGTCGAGAGCATATTGTCTCGGTTACGTTACTGTACCGAACAAACCTGCACCTAGGACTAGAGTATAGGATCTCATCCATAATTGACTATGATTCATCTTCCTCCTCTCTATTCTATTCGAATAATTGCATCCTGCTTGATTCCTGTACTCCCCTAACAGTTCTTGAGTATAGACTTCTGCTAGAATATAGGAACCCCTGTTATTAGGATGATAATTAGGGTAGCACACCTATTAAGAATACAACGAGAATATAGACACACCACTAAGTTCAGAATATCTAGTGAACTCTAGAACTCCTTATCTTTAGATTGGTATACCATTACCCCTTGATGTATTAAGAGGACTTGAGAGTAGTATAGACATTACTAGAGTCAGTTAGAAGTTTACCATAATATTTGACCCTAGTATTGAGGAACCAATAGAAAACCCAAAACTTAATATTTGGACTGAACCTAACCTTCATAGTTAGATGATATTGGAACTATAAACTTAGATCATTGTCTTATTATTAATAGACAGCACCCTAGGAAGCCTAGAGGAATGTAATCAACACTTCTCCCTTGATCATACCCCGAACATAGCAACCAACACCCCACTCCCCTTAGAGAACCATGATGCTATCTATAGGCCCTATTTTAAATTTCATATCTTGTTTCTCTGAAACCCTAGCGCTCACCACTCGCGCGACGACTAAATTATGATCTTCTTTTCTCCATCTTTCAATTCATGCCAATCTGACGCTTCTGATTTTAGACCAAGCAATTGTATTCTATGATAGGATATATGGTTTGCTAAAGTGATAGTTGTAATCTTGAATTTTGAATTTTGAATTGTGTGCCTTGTAGTTAGAACCTGATAGTTAAATTGTTCAATTAGATTGTGATGATTACCCCTAGTTGTAGACCACGTAATTTGTACCCTCACCTCGATACACGTTAGACCCCTCCCCTTTAACGGCCAGTAACTCTTCTATCCTTACCATTGACACTTGCTTGTAAGTGCTATGACTAAGACTTAGGATGATCATTACCTACATAAAAAGGATACCCCAATCAATACCAAGATTTTCTTCATATACCCTAATAAAGAGTTTCTGTTTTATTTACATGTGCAAGATTATTTTGTAGGACCCTCTTAAGACTGTCACAATATTAGTTTAATTCTTATAAGTTGGGTAGTATACCTCACCACCTAGTATCACATAGTCTTTTGACCTATTAATGGAGTGTAACTGCATAACATTAATTGTATGCTAACATAAGATGATAGTGTTTATCCAGACTATAGAACTTAGAGGCTCATACCCCTACTTTGTCGACTATCGACTTAGACGAGGAATTAATATGATAACTGTAGAGATTGTAGGGTCTTTTGTTATTGTTGCTTATGTTGTTTTGTTTTTGCAACTTGAATTATTTGTAACTTCTCTCATCAAATCCAGCGTTATATTTTCTGTGCTACCTTGAATTATGCTGCTATTATAGCCTAGTTTTTGCAAGCTTATTCCTTATCGAGCTTGTTCATGACATATGTATTATTGGGGAGGCCCACAATAATACATTTCAGAATCAGTGTATTACGGTCTGATCAACCATAGTGTGCTTGATTCGCCCTTCGTATAACTACTTTACGTGAATTGATATATATAGTAATTAGTAGACGAATATACTTGCCCTAGACATGTCTGACATATCGTATCGGTTACATGACTGTACTAATACGAGCATGTGAATAGGAACTACCAAAATAGGATTTTAATCCACAACTGCTTTGACAATTCCCAATTGAATTCTTTAAATGCCTTGATCCCAATACTTCTATTCTATTACGCTGCCTCGAACTCTTTATTATTGATCTTCGTCTTCCCCTATTTCGGAAAGACGAAACCTCGTGCTTGGTATAAGTTGGATACATAGAGAGTACTAGATATACCCCATAGGCCAATCACATACTTGAGGATCATTCTTTCGTAATTAAGGACATATCATATGTGATATGATCGACGTTGAAGTTTCGAGGATTGAACGGCATGAGTAAATAAATTAAGGGATATTTTCTTAAGGTATATAGCCTTAGGTGATAGGTGGATAAATTCTAAGACATTGTCAACTCGGGAGGAATTTCTTTTAGATTATGATTGAGTAAGATTAGATTGGGAGAGGTTCAAGCCATTATAATTTTGAGAAAGTTAGAAGGATGACTAAGATGATGAGGATCAATGAATTGATATTGAGGACCCAATATTTATACCTTAAGTGCATGAGTTAAATTTTTGAACAATGAAGGTAGAATCACCAATTTGAATTTAGAGGATAAATATAGAATTTCAGACTTGAATATTGGTGGACTACATTTAAATTATTTTTCAATTTGGCGATTTGAATTAAGAATTAAAATTTTGGTTGGACGACCTATTTGAAATAATGAGGATGTGAATGAAATTTAAAGAGATGAGGCATACAAAATTTTATAAGTGAAAATAGGAATAATATTGGACTCGAATTACTTCTAGAGGGGATTATGATAGTTAAAGATCGTGAGGTCAAAGTTATATGAGTATGTAAATCTTGGAGATGTTATGTGGATATGGATAATTTGAAACAAGGGGAGAAGAGATAACCATAGGTTAAAATTTGATTGGAGCAGTGGTCATCTTAACCTAGAAGTGATTGCCATGGATATGATTCGGATTTTAGTTATCGCAAGAAGATTGCGACTGACTTGCCTTATTGTACATAAAGGATTAACCGCTTCTGCCTTATTTCAATTTCGAGGACGACATTATTTTAAGTTCGACAGATTGTGAAACCCTCACCCAAAATTTGACCTACTCGGCTCAGATAGTGAGACTGAGGCTAGCACGAATCCACTTAGAAGTAGAATACGGTATTTTTATTTAGTTTACAACATGATATCACTTGACACGCCTTACCGCGCTCCGATAATTGGAGCACTACACTACTCACTGCCTTCCTACAAATTCTACACCCTTATCCTAGACATGCCCATCATCCAGTTCTCATCTTTGTGCAATTTTCTAATTGTTGGACGCTTTTATGCAAAGGAGCATTTATGTGTCCACACCATTGGACATGACACATGAAGAAACCTATTTTTCGCTCATATGGATTTTTTTATGATATTTTTTTCGGGATGTGCAACTTGCAACATCGCCCACCCCTTTAAACCTAACCTTGTATTTTAAACAATGCAAATCTTATACCATCATTGCATTCTATTGTGGCTTAATTTTAATTTCGAGGACGAAATTTTTATAAGTTGGGTAGAATGTAAAACCCCCTTCCTAGAAAATCGTATATACCTTCTTATTTATTAATTATTAATTAAAATTATAGTAATTAGGTCTAAATAGGAGAAATAGATTTTTAATAATTTTTATGTTAGGTGTTCGGGCACTTAGATGACTTATGGGACCATCAGAAATTTTTTGGAATTTATTCCATGTAGGAGACCCCTTGAGCAGTTGCTAGCCTAACGATGTGCAATACCCTAATCTATAAATTTTCTTATGTGTGAATATATATATATATATATATATATATATATATATATATATATATATATATATATACAATATATATATGTATATATATTTTAAAGAAAGAAAGGAAAAGTAAAAGGAATTTAATAATAAGAATAATAATAATAATATTAATAATATACTATTTATTATACTTAAACCAACATAGGAGGGTTGCTTTTCACTTGCAGCAACAGCCCTTATTCCCTTAGCCGCTCGGATGACTTCCCAGACCCGCTCCTATTCCCTTTGCCTCTTCACCCGCGGATTCCAACTATTCCTCTCTCTCTCTCTCTTAATATATATATATATATATATATATATATATATATATATATATATATATATATATATATATATATATATATATATATATATATATATATATAATAGCTCTCTAAAATCCTAACCTAAAACTCCAGACTTCTCTTCCCATCTAGAGCCGTCACCGCAGCCAGAGAAGCCTCCCCAAGCCATCCAACCATCCCGTCGACGCCGACCTCGCGAACTGTAGTTTCCCACTCGAAGCACCTTCGCTCCGACGTGTTTTTCCGTTGACTCGCTCGACCAAACGCTGTTTCGTTTTCATAGGTATGATCTTCCCTTAACCCTCTCCAATATTTGTTTTATAGTCAACCTCGGAAAATATGTGCCCCTAGGTGAAAACAGCGCCAAAGTCGGGGCGAGCAGACAGAATTCTGCAATCGCAGAAACTTGCGATGACCACCCATATTGTCGAGTTCGTATCTCCCACCACAGAGATCCGAATTTGATGATTATTTTTGATACCTGTAGATTACATGACCTAGTTTATTTTCTGTATAATAACCTTGTGCTATTAGTTGCTGTGGACATAATTATATTCGTCACAAAACTGCGCGCACCCACTTTTTTCCGGTTTTCCGAAAGTTGGAGATCGGAGCGCGCCCCGCCAAACGGGACCGCCCCGCCGTGTGCCAAGTATACCGAATGGTGCACGCAGCATAATCGGACACGTGAAAATTTGTGGGGACCGATTCGGACGCGTGTGCGCGCCGGAATCAGGTCGTATCCGCGGACACATTTCGTGTCGCCACTTTTGTAGAACTCGTGCGTATTTTGTGCACGCTTGTCAGATTGCGACGAAACTTGCGCCACTGGACTCGTGGTAACGCGCTGGTCCTGTGACCCAATTTTCACGCATTTCTGAGACGGTTGACCAGATCGCCAATTTGCGGGCCCCAAAGTTGACTTTTTGGACCAAATTTTGTTCGGCTCCTCGAAATCCAAATTTGGACATACTGTTGGGTTCGTTTTGACATTTAGAGTTGTTTGACCCATAGTTTGTCCCATTTAGAGACTGTTACCCTCGGTACGCTTTTCGGTGCAAAGTGGGCCACACGTGGACCCCACTTTTATCCGACATTACCGTTTTGCCCCTGTGTCCAAATTGGACGAAAGGGATGTACTTTTTAGCTATTTTGCTCATTCCGGAAACGTTGGTGATATTTATTTCAGCATCCGGAGACATTGGTTCTGTGGCCATAGCTTCTGGTCCTGTGTATTGGACATCTGGACGTGACATTTTACAGATTTTTGCCAGGCAAGTATACCTTGCCATTGTACTGTTATTATGTTCCATATGTTGCATGCATCTTTACTTTCTGTCCTTGGTTCATATATTTTAATTGTTATATAAAATGTGCGCGACGGTGACGTCGCAATATATTTTTATTTATGTATTGCATTGACCCTGTTCATGAGACTACCCCATTATCATATAGTATCATTAGGTTCATTTGGCCGTGACACATATTTTTACACGAGTTGTGAGTCTCATATAGATCACGGACTGCGTGACAGGTCTGGCCTCCTGTACGTATGGGCCGTGCGTTAGGAATAACTGCTATTAGAAACTTTGCATGCTAGTAGACTTGGCAGTTATTAGAGGTGTTATCGTGTCATGGATATGACATGCTTAGAGCATGGGGTGGGGAGAACAACAAGTACCGCATTTGAGCTCCTTTGCACTTTCTCCTGTACGTCCGGATTCTCCGCTGGAGATACGGGTCATGATGACCACTATATATTATGTACTATCAGGCGGGCCACCGGCGTTCAAAAGACGATGTGCCTTTTAGGCCCCTGGATCTTCAAAAGAGAACCATGCCAAATCCCAGTTTTCAGCCAGATAGCTCACTTGTGGGGAAAGTTGTTCTTAACTGCATTCACTTTAGACGGTTAGGCGACCCCTTTGGATATTTATTTCAGTACTTTATTGGCATGTGTTTAAGTATACTTGTTATGTCCCTCTGAGGACCTGGTCCGCTGCCAAGTGTATCTTTTCTTGAGTATTTGCAGGAGCACAGATCGGATGGCTATATATGTTTCGTGGATGTCATCTCTCCGAGCCCATGATTGTAGCTGGTATTCCTATAGTGTGTTTATTGTGTAGTGGTGTTGTACTTATATTGTATATTCTTTCCATTCGAGTTGGTAGTGGATTTGTTTCCATCGAACTATCATCCTTAGATACTTCTTGTTGAGATCTAGTTTCATAGATACTGATTATTTATTTCTATATGATTTTGGTGGATGAGATTTAGATTTTACCCTGTGACTTGTATTACATATATTATACCACTTGTGGATTTGATATTCATAATACAGCGTACGTGTGGATTGGGTTCCATATATTGGAGTTGCCATATCCATGCGGCTGGCATGCTTACGTGTCCTAGTCCTACGTATTTTTGGGACTGGGGCGTGACACTCCTCGCCCATGATACTATGTGTCAAGTATGTGTCAACATATATAATATATAATTATGACTAAAAGAAAACACACATGCAATGAATATATGAAAATATAATAAGCATGCAAAGTACTGTAAGCAATTTGGCAAGGTATACATGCTTGGCAAGAAAGCTGCAAAGTGTAAGCGTCTAGATATCAAGCACCAAGGGTCAGAAACTATGGCCTCAGAATGAACGTCTCTGGATGTTGAAATAAACATCACCAACGTTCCCAGAATAAGCGAGATATCTAGAAACACTACACTTTCGTCCAATTTGGACACAGGGGCAAAACGGTAATTTTGGGTCAATGTGGGGTCCACATGTGGCCCACTTTGCACCAAAATGTGTGCCAGAGGTAAAGGTCTCTAAATGGGACAAATTATAGGTCAACAAATTCTAAACGTCAGTACGAACTCAATGGTATGTCCAATTTGGATTCCGGTGAGCCGAACACAAATTCGTCCTAAAAGTCAACTGTAGGTCCCGCAAATAGGTGGCTTGGTCAACTGTCCCAGAATTGCGTGAAACTTGGTTCACAGGATCAGCTTGATACCACGAATCCAGTGGGACAAGTTTTGTCGTATTCCGACGAGCGTACACTAAATGGGGTATTGTTTTTACAGAAGTTGCGATATGGGGCCTTTTTACGGATACGGGGTGATTCTGACGCGTACACACGTCCAAATCAGTTTTCACGAAAGCCCACATGTCAAAACATACCATACGTGCCTTTCGGTGCAATTGGTATACGACGAGGCAGTCCCGTTTGGCGGGGCATACTCTGTATCACAAGTTTTTATGTTTTGAAAATAAGTTTTTATGAGTTTTTAACCTAAGTTATCTTTGATTCTAACACATAATAAAATAAACTAATTAACAGAAAATAATCTCGGTTATATGAACTTTACACAAAAAAAGTAAATTTTGATTTGGATGTCTACGTTGGGAGATATCGGCCTCGAAACATAGGTCGTTGGAACAGTTCTTATTAGTTTAAAAGTACGATTTTTCCTCAACTTGGCATCGATTTCTACCTAGTTAATAACATTGCTCGAATGAAACTAATTAACAAGGTTTAGAGAGGGATAGGAGGTGATCATACCGACGAAGACGGATCCGAAATTGAACGAGAGATGAGACGGGAAACTGCGCATGAAGGAGGGGCCATCGCTGTCAACTCCTGCTGCGAACGTTGTTCGCGATTGCGAGGCGTAGCCGGGCCGGCGGTGTGGGGTATAACACTCCATTCCGTTCAAGCGGACTACCGATTCAAACGGCAAAATTGCATGTTCCGACCCGCTTTGCTCAGGCGAGAATACTCGTTTGAGGCAAAGGATATCCAGACTTATCCCTACAGGATTTCAGCTTAGGCTTTCAGAGGCTCGCTTGACGTATCGCTCAACCGAGGCGAATCATCGCTAAGGTGGATGGCTACGGTGAACTTGTCTTTGCTTAGCCAGCACACTTAAAATATGGAACGATACATGCTAGTCGCTAGGTGAATCACCCCCTGCATGCAAATAAGAATACAACGCACCTAGCTAAGGGAATAATCCCAACTTGTATTGCTTGTGCTAGAACATGGAAATGAAATATTGCTTTTATTCAGACCCTCGGATGCTAAGTCCCTTACGGTTTCATCTCTCGTCTTACCTTCGGGTCCGAGCAAACGTGTCTGCTTATGTTCCTTAGAAATGCATGCTTGCTTGCTTACAAATGTCTAACGTTATTCGTAATATGCATGCATTCTTGTTAGCCAGGAGACTATCAAATAGTCCTTCTGTGCAATTGAACCTGCAAGTATCCGGGACCGTTGGGTCGCCAAGGCAATCCCCGAACCAGGGGCACGCATCAAGACAAATAAATATTGAACGAGAATCCTGTCACGTTGCAACTGAATGATAATCACATCAAGTTACCTCTGAACGAGAATCATGTCAACAAATCCAAGAACGAATTCTAGCTCATGGAGCAAACGCTCACTTCAGAACAAGAATCATAGATTATCATATCATGTTATGAATTTGGAAAGACCCTGACCTACATGTCGCGAATAACTTGGAAACAAGGTTATTAGGTTCTACGGACGATTTCCGGGTACCAGGGCCGATCCGGATGGAACTTCACGATAGTCTCACGTGCGGACAGGATGGTCTGTAGCCACCAATGAATCTTTGTTGCTTTCCATCCTTGTTCAAGACTATAAGCAGTCCTTTATGGCTATGCCAGCGACTCATGTTCATGTAGATAAGTCATCCTCGCTTAGCGGCTATCCGCGTGCGAGTCATTGCATCGCATCAAAGAATAACTGAACACCTGAACGATCTGGATATAATGACTCTCGTATTTGCATATGATATTGCCTGGGTTTTTATTATGAATGCCCCTAAATGTTTATACTTGCCCGAGCTTGAATTTACAATGTTTGCCTTGGACAGGAAAGGCCAAATGGTAAGTTGGTAAGTCTCGCCGTGTTTTCTCTTATATCGCACGCTGCACTACCATACGAAATAGGCTATTCAATCTTTGCATGAAAATGATCCTAAGGCAACTAGAAAGACAACATAATAGTTGGTGCACGGAATCTATATTACGTGTTTGGATTTGTCGAGCGGGCGAGTAGCCTCCCTACCAGTGCATTCAATGTACTGATAACCCACCAGATCGTTTGCAGGGTGCGAAAGAACCTCGTTCGGTGCGGATGCCTCCTTCATGAGTGCTAAGGCATGGAGATCACTCTGAAATAGCGCTGCGTCCGGAACTGAAGCACATATACAAGACATAATGTTGGAACATCATCTGAACATGGCCTGAACATCGCCTGTACAAATCATTCCACAAATTTAACCACTTGGCACGCTTTTATTATTTCAGAGAGAGAGACTTAAGCGACTTGTAATCTCGGCTTTACGCCACCTGTAATACTTGTTTATATCAATAAAAGAGTTGTTTTACTTCTACTTATTTTATTCAATGCTTCCGCTATATTGTCGACTCAGTGAACTTGTCACCAAATCGCCTATGCATTTATGATTCTGATACACTCGGACAATCTGTGCGACTCTGTGGCTTAGAACTCTTACCGCTAGCCAATAAACTACGGCCTTGCACGGGCGTGGCTCACGCTCGTGCAGCATCACGCTCGGATGGGTCAAAGCGATCATTCCACGGGAGCGCTGGCGCGGTGATTCTCGCCTAGCCGGAACGGCCGATTTAGCCTGCGGGAGATCGGGGCGTGACACTGGGCTGGGTTCCGGTGGTTCTCCAGCGGCGCGGGGCTGGAGGTCGGCGGCGGAGGTTAGAGGGGGATAGGTTTAGGGTTAGGGTTTATAATAGGGGCGTATATATAGGTCGGATGAGTGGGGGAAATGGGATGGGCCGCACGTGGTTGGGCTACTGCGGGTGTGGGGTTAGCTTTAGGTTGGCTGCTGTTAGCTTTAGGGGGGGATTTAGCTTAGGCTTAAAGGCTTTAGGTTTTTAGTGGTTAAGGGATTAATTAAGGATTAAGGATTTAAGAGTTTTAGTATTTTTTTTTCTTTTTCTTTTACTTTTTATTTCTATTATTATTATTATCATTACTTATTACGATATTTATTATTATTATTATTATTATTATTATTATTATTTAATAACTATATATTATTTACATACATATATGAGGTATAAAAAAATCCATAAAATAATATTTGTACCCAGAAATAAATTCTAAAAATTGATCACACTTCTTCAAAGATCCCAAAAATATAATAATAGTTTTGTGCAAAATTTCTAAATGATTATTTATCTAGGTAATTAAATCAATAAATTTTATTTTTTAATTAACTACTAAATAATATAAATATATTCCATGATTAATTAAATAAATATAATATTTAAAATTAGGGGTTTTACACGCACGACACGTGTTTAAGTTGCGTTTGACCTCGTTCCTGTGTGCAACTGTGGAGATGAGAACACATGTGACTAGTCATGAGTTAAAAGAGATACTGGAGGGGGTAGCCAGGGTGTTTCAGGCCAAATTAGAGGAGACCTCATCCAGTAGGGAAGTCGTACCCATACCAGAATCGTCGTAGATGATAAAGAAGATAGAGTTGTTGACCAATGACATCAAACTTGAAAGGACGAGAAACTGCCTAAGTTGGTCTAGGAGGGCGCTGTTGAACTTTTGGACCAAGGGGCTTGAAAAATATGTGAAGGGAGAGTGCACAGAACCAAAGGATTAGACGAGTGCTGAGTTGAGCACATGGAGTCACCTTAATTCTCTGGTGGTTTCTTGGCTGCCAATTTTTGTGTCTCCTTTCATAGTTGGGATGGTGGAGTCGATCTGCAGTGCAGCTGATGTCTGGACAACATTGGCTGGGATGTACTCTGGAGTTGGGAGTGTCATGATGATGATAAAAGTTGAGGAGAAGATTGATGCTACCACACAGGGGGAGAAGTACTCCAGTATGCAGCTGAGCTACATCTCTTATGGGCGGACTTGGACTATTATGATCCGCTATCATTGCAAAATCTGGCAGATATTCTCCTTGGAAAATAGTACCTTGAGTGTAGGCGTGTGGCTCATTTTCTCAAGGGTCGGAAATCACAGTTTGAGGCTAAGTAGGCAGAAATGTGTCATCTTCCATATTTTTTGTCTCTGGATGAGGCTGTTGCATCGATGGAGCAAGAGGAGATCCGACAGAATGTGATGAAAGACGAGACCTCATCAGCTGTCTGTACTGAATTCATGGTTCCTAGTGCTCCCAACAACGATGACAGTGAGTGCTACAATTGCGGGAAGAAAGGGCACCTCAGCTACAACTGCCCTCAATCCCGTAATTTTGGTCATGGCCGAGGAGGCAGAGGACAGAGAGGTGGACGTGCAGGTCAAGGAGGCAGGGGACGCGAAGGCCGGGGAGTTGCTCTCCTAACTGTGATGGAGGAAACCACTACCGAAATGACCAGAGCTGGGATGATAGAGCTGGAGGAACTACGTCAGTTCAAGCTTCAGGTTGAGAGTTCTAAAGAAAAGGGACTGGACACTCAGGATCTGGATAACACTACCTACCTTGGTAACTTTACTAGTTACGCTGCTTATATGGGCAAAGGTATTCCGGTTTAGGCACTTGCATTGACTAAATCTTATACTGGTAGGATCATAGACTCAGGTGTCTCTAGGCATATCACAGGTGCATCTAGTGAGTTTGTATTATATTTTTCGAGCAAGCATATGCATCCTGAGACAGTTCAGACTGTTGATGGGATATCCCAACCCATCAGGGGTACTGGCTCAGTCTACTGTACTTCATCTGTTATCCTGTCATCAGTATTGCATATTCCTTCGTTTTCGGTCAACTTACTTTCTGTTAGCTCTCTCATTGATCAATTGAATTATACTATTCTTTTTGATCGGTATATGTGTTATTTCCAGGAGAAGGCCACGGGGGAGAGGCTTGAGACTGGCATCAGGCGTGATGGTATTTGGTGCCTGGGCAGGGAGGCTGCAATGCTTGCTGCTACTACTAGTGGAGGTCCAAAGACAGAAGCAATGCTCCAATACTGCATATTGGGGCATTTTTCTTTTGATAGTTTGAATAAGTTAGAACCAGATATAATGAATAAAGTAGACAAAAAATGTTATTTTGTAATGCTTGTGAACTTGGAAAGCATACACGTTTTACTTATAAAATGGTTGGTCTTCGAAGTTTTGAACCATTTGCACTTGTTCATTCTGATATTTGGGGACCGTATCCTACTAATTCTATCAGTGGATTCAGATGGTTTGTTACCTTCATTGATTGCTACTCACGTATGGCCTGGATCTACATGATGAAGCAGAAACCTGAGGTGTACAAATATTTTCAGCACTTCTCGGCATATATGAAGACCTAGTTTGGAGTACATGTGAAGATTCTTCGAACAGATAATGAGACCGAGTACACCAATAAGGAGTTTGCTAATTTTATCTCTAGTCAGAAAATTCTTTATCAAACCACTTGCCCAGACACTCTTGTTCAGAATGGGGTGGCTGAACACAAGAACAGGCATCTACTAGAAGTGGCATAATCTTTTATGCTGACAATAAATGTGTCAAAATTCTTATGGAGTGAGGCTGTTATGACAGCATCTTATCTAATCAACAGGATACCATCAAGATTTATGGATGAAGACACCATATGAGATGCTCTTGGGCTCTAATATTTTTATTGTTTCTCCCAGAGTGTTTGGCTGTAGATATTTTGTGTGAGATCACAAAATGATGGTGAGCAAGCTGGATCCACAAGCTGTTAAATATATTTTTGTGGACTACTCACCAAGTCAGAAAGGATACAAATATTGATGTCCCATTGAAAGAAGGTTATTTGTCAGTATGGACGTGACCTTCCGGAAGTTTAAACTATTTTATAGAGAGAAGACGGAGTTAAGTTCCTTGTTCGAGGATGGCTCTACTGATACTAGTAGAGAGGGAAAGAATGAGAGTAGCATCGTGGTTGGTATGATTCTATGTTCTTTTTAGTCACAGAGGTGTGATAGTGTCTCAAGGGGAGTCGATAGTCAGGGGGAGCTGAGAGTATATAGGGAGCATGGTCAGTAACAGCAGGAGTAGCAGGAGCAGCAGCAACAGGAGCAGCATGAGCTTCCTTCTGATGTCCCTATGTTAGTACCGATAAATATTGATGTCCCAAGTCCCTCTTCTCCAGGACCTTCTTCGACCCTTCCATCTGAGTCACCTAGTAACAATTCCTCCCCTGATACTTCTAATCCTCATGTCTTGCTTCGTAGAACTTCTAGAGTCAATATTGGAAAACCTCCAGCTAAGTTTGACAATTGGGATACTGACATTGCATATTATATTTCATATGCATCCACTCCACCTGCATATAAGTCCTTTGCATCATTAGATTCAGTGCTTGTACCTAACAACTGGCAGGTAGCTAAGCAAGATCCTAGGTGGTTGAGTGCCATATAGGAGAAACTTCAGGCCTTGAAGAAGAACGACACATGGCACTACCAAAAAAAGTCAAATTAACAACGTCAAAAAACGTCGCTAAATGACAAAAAAATGTCGCTAATCACGTTTAGCGACGTAATTAGCGACGTTTTACAGAAGTCGGAAATCAATACGTCGCTGAAAAGAAAAGCGTCGCTAAACGTCGCTATACCGACGTTTTTAGCGACTTTAAATGTGTCGCTAAATTAGCGACGTTTAGCGACGCAGCATCACTAATTAGCGACGTAAAAAACGTCGCTAATTAGCGACTTATATAGCGACGTGACAGCGACGTCTTTAATGACCTGGCAGTACTGCCATGTCAGCAATTTGCGACGTACAGCGACGTATTTAGCGACATATTTAGCAACGTCATTAGCGACGTCTATTAACGTCGCTAATTAGCAACGTATTTAGCGACGTGTATAAAGGTCGCTAAACGTTGCTAAACGTCGCTAAAAATGTCGCTAATTTTACAAAAAAAATAAAAAAAAGAATCATGAATTGTTTCCAAACTATTATTCCTACAAAAAAAAGGCCTTAACAGGAGGTTTTTTCATTAATGTGGTGTAAATAATTATGTATATTAGTATAATCAAAAAGGTATAGGCCATATGCAACAATTAACAAGGAAACATCATCACTTTATGCAGTAGTCTGGGAGGATAACTTGCAACAAATAAAACACTGAAAATAACTTTGAGAAACAAGCGTGTGCCATAATGCAGTAGTAGTGTAAAGTATGTTGGTACCAATTATTTTAAAATAACAGAACATATCGGCAGAAGCAGACATCAAGTGCTTATAGGATATAGCTTGCATAAAATACAAATGTAGAGGTATCTACACTAAAACCATAATCATCAGTCTTATCACCATTCAAGCCTTTTTCAAGCAGTATGAGGTCGGCTCAACATTAGAAATTTCTAATAAAGAGCTTAGTTTTCACCATAAGCTGTCAACCTGCAATATACCATTTGTAGGTTGGCACCACATTCTAGTCATGGCAAGAAACAAGAGGGTCTCATCAAAAACCTTATAAGCCTAGTATGTAGTTGAACCTACACTTGCAGTTATGTAATTTAGCTCATGGTATGATATATGTTCAATGATAATCAACACTACTTAGTATCTCACTATCCATAAACCTATGTGGATCAAGAATTAAAAAAGTTTAGTAGGTCCACCCTCTGCCGTAAGTTAAAATTGACAATTACTATACGCCCTTTATTGGATAAAAGCGGTAATCAAGAAACTATGTGTACTCAAGATCACTACAGGGTGTACATAGATCTTCATAGTACTCATTTATACCAAACTAAAGAACAAAACAAGCTTTAAATTACGATATCACTTTTTGCAAATAAGTATTATCAATCTTCTGACCGCAAGATAAACTATTAACATGACTACCAGCAATCCACAAGACAACGTCGTGCTACCCATTTTTGTATGAAGCAACATACCTTGTAAGTCACAGCTTCTTCAAGTTTACTGTAAAAGAATGTATTGAATATGTAGTACTCCTTTCTTCTCTTATCGAAGGAGAGAGAGATCTTTGAAGAAATCTGCAAAATAAGGACAATAACAAATATTATAACATAATTTACTGAAAATATTATATATATATGGTAGAGGAATATCATCAAGAATTCTGATGCACAAACAATAAGCATTTCATTTAAGACGTCACTAGAGCCTACTTTAGTATACACCTGTAGGCGTAAGTTTTTTTTTCCTTGAAAGACATGATAATGACTTAATAAGTTACAACTATAGCAACATGTACTACATATATGGAATCAACATTTACATACACAAGCATGAGCTGCCATGGATCTCTCCATAAATCTCCACCGATTTGAGTTCCAATCCATGGCGAAGCTCAGGTACAAACATTGAAAGAGTACACAGAGGATCCGAGAAGGAGCTGCAAGGGATTTCCTCGTGGATAACCACCAAAACTTTCGATCATCAATGGCGAACCCATGGATCCAGTGAGGGAGGAATCTGTGTCACGTGTGTGTGTTGACATGACTGGAAAACAATGGCGAACCCTTTTTAATCATCAATGGTGAACCCTAACCCTAACCCTAACCTTAACCCTAGGTTACGTGTATGTGTGTCGTATCAGTGTATGTGTCGTGTCTGTGTCAGTGTCTGTAACGTGTGTGTGTTGTGTCAGTGTCAGTGCCATGTGTGTCATGTGAGAGAGAGAGAGAGAGAGAGAGAGAGTTAGGGTTTACCTAGAGGAGGAGGAAGAGGAGGAGGAGGAGAAGAAGGGGGGAGGACGCGGCTGGAGGGGGGAGGACGCGGCTGGAGGGGGGTCGTCGGGAGGGAGGAGGGGGCGTTGGATGGCGGAGGGGAGCCGGATGGAGGAGGGGAGCCGGAGGGGGAGGACACGCGGCCGAGGGGGGTCGCCGGAGGGAGGAAGGAGGAGCTGGAGCGGGAGAGACCGAAAGAGGGTTTGAAATTTTGGAGAGGGAGAGGGAAAGATCGAAGGAAATGGGGGGAATCAGCCCTAAGTAAAAAATTTAGCGACGTTTTAGCGACGCAAATAATGACGTCGCTAATTTAGAATTTAGTGACGAAATTAGCAACGCAAATAAATAACGCCGCTAATTTAAAATTTAGCGACGTTTTAGCGACGCAAATAACGACGTCGCTAATTTAGAATTTAGTGACGAAATTAGCGACGCAAATAATAACGTCGCTAATTTAGAATTTAGTTACGTTTTAGCGACGCCAATAATGACATCGCTAATTTAGCGACGTCTTAAAAGTCGCTAATGACGTCGCTAAAATGTCCAAAAATATACGTCGCTAAAAATGTCGCTAAACGTCGCTAAATAAAATATATTAGCGACGTTTAGCGACCTAAATTGAACTTATAGCGACTAATCTTTTAAAAACTGAATAAAAGTCGCTAAACGTCGCTAAATGTCGCCAATTACCGACGTCTAGCGACGTTTTTACATGGAGTGGCTAAATTAGCGACGTTTTTACATAGAATCGCTAAAAACGTCGCTAATCCTGCTTATTCTAGTAGTGTGGGAGATGGTGCCACTGCCAGTTGGAAAGCGTATTGTTGGATATAAATGGGTTTATACTGTTAAGCAAACTCTAGAGAGCAAGATTGACAGTACAGGGCCAGATTGGTTGCTATAGGCTATAGCCAATCTTATGGTATTGACTATGACGAGACCTTTGCTACAGTCGCAAAGATGAGCACTGTGCGAGTGTTGGTGTCATGTGCTGCCAACTTCAATTGGCAACTACATCAGATAGATATCAAGAATGCCTTTTTGTACGGGGATCTCCAGGAGGAGACGTATATGGAGATTCCACAAGGCTTTGCTAATTCACAAGCAACGGGGACGGTATGCAAATTGAAGAAGTCTGTGTATAGGCTAAAGCAGTCTCCGAGAGCATGGTTTGAAGACTCAGGCTTGCAGTCTATGGTATGGGGTATAGGCAGTGCAATAGAGATTATATTGTGTTTTACAGGAACTCCAAGACTCGTATCACTGTTCTTGTAGTCTATGTTGATGATATTGTAATTACTGGAGACGATACTGAGGAGATCCTACGGCTGAAGAAAAGACTTGGAGAGGAATTTAAAATTAAGGATCTGGGGTAGTTGAAGTACTTCCTCAGACTAAAATTACAAGTTCACGAAAGGGTATAGTACTTTCTCAGCAAAAGTACACTCCAGACCATCTTTCAGAGACAGGAATGCAGGGTTGCTTCTACTCCTATCGAGCAGAATCACAAGTTGTGTGTTGAGGGTGGTGACCCGGTGAGTAAGGAGCAATATCAAAGATTATTTGGTCGACTCATATATCAATGTCATATGAGACCTGATATTACTTATGCCGTGAGAGTAGTAAATAGATATATGCATGATCCCAGAGAGCAGCATATGGAGGCAGTTCGCAGAATTCTCAGATATATTAAAGGAATCCCAGGAAAGGGGTTATGATTCATATGTTCTGGACATCTGAGAGTTGAAGGCTACTGTTATGCCAATTGGACAGGTTGTATGGACGATCACATGTCCACTACAGGTTACTGTATTTTTGTTGGAGGCAATCTTGTATCTTGGTGCAGCAAGAAGTAAGATATAGTGTCTAGGTCTATAGCTGAGGTCGAGTACAAGGCTATGGCAGTTAGACTGTACGAGATGATGTGGGTGAAGAGTTTGTTTGCTGAGATGCCTTTGTTTAGAGGAGACTCCCTACAACTTTGGTGTGACAACAAATCAGCAATTGATATTACAAATAATCCAGTTCAGTATGATCGCACCAAATATGTGGAAATTGATCGGTTCTTCATCAAGGAGTAGCTAAATTGAAAAGTTCTTATTTTGAGCTATATGAAATCAGAGGAGCAGTTAGCTAATTGTTTAACTAAAGTTTAGATCCTAGAGAGTTTGATACATTTTGTAACAATATGGGGATGATTGATATCTATTGTCCATCTTGAGGGGGAGTGTTGAGTTATGGGGGACATATTTATTCCCATATCGGATAGAAAATAAGGAGGAGGCTAGCCTCCTCCTATATATATGTACCCCCTCTCTTGAAAGTAAATCAATCAATTATTTTCTCTCTATAATTTTATTCCAATCAATTCTTTATGTTCTCCAACTAAAAAAATGGTCATGGCTATCTTGTCCGCCATTTTCCTTCACATACATAATCCAAAGTGCAAGAAAATAAGTACTTACAATTCTAACATACCAATATTCTCTATTAATTAGCAATTCTACCCCCCTATACCTCATCGATCCAACATATGATTAATTCTACCTACCAATCAACAGGAATACTAAAGAATTAGGCTATATTTGTCACACATAACAAACATCGCTACAGAGGACAATGAACACTGATCATCTGTCCAACTTTTGTAGTTCAAGTGGAAAGGAGCACGGACACTTGGCGGGGCCGGCAGAATTCGAGTCCCCCAATCGTAAGGACGTGTAGATGTGTGTGAGTTATAATAAAAAAAATACTGATCATCTAAAGAGAGATCTAAAAGAGAGACATCCACACAAAATTTAATCATCCAACCATGGGCGGCCCTAGTCCAGGACAGACTGGCGATGATCCAGAATCCAAAGACTAAAGGGACACCAACATCAATATAGTTCTACCTAAAATAGAACTAGTATGTATCTTGGACCACTCTTAACACAAAATAGTTGTCGTACAATGGTTATCCTGTTAGATTTGAGGTCATTAGTTCAATATTTTGTGATACCATTATTTTCTAATTTTACTTTAATTTCTTAAAAAAATTATATTATGTATGGAACCTATTTATGAAGTTTACCTCGGACCCCATTAACTCAAGCCAAGCTCTGCATCCAATCAAAAAAGCAACAACTTCACAATACTCGGAAATATGGGTCCAGAACTAACTAAGAAATTAATATCTTGGCTATTTGTATCAGGGCTAGATGAAATTTCAGAAGCCCCAAGATGAGGAGCAACCAGTTTATTTTTGCCTGAAGCCTTCTATAAGAAAGCGAGTCCTACAAGAAATAATACAGATAATGAATAATCAATGTATAAATACAAGAATTACCAACCAACCTATGACCGAAAAGAGAAAAAGTGCTTTCTCCCAAGCCTCACCACAAGTTTGTTCTTTATACATACATTAAGAAAAGTAATAGAACTATTTGAAAGAGTACCTCAACTATTATAATATTTTGTTCTAAAAGGAGATATTTTGTTGGCTTCTTGGATTGATCAGACTGTTGAAATATAAGTTGGGTTAAAAATTAAAAGATTTGAGTGATGATATAGTATAGCTTAACTTGGCCAGATGAAATAGTTTATTGAGCGTGGCTAACTTTTATGATTATGCCAAGTAAGAAGATCGTGCATCACATCAAATTATTTTGTGAGAAATTGTTGGACATGTGCGTGATCGGAGAATGAAGGCAATTTATATAGCTGGGTGGTTCTAGCCCTTCTTCTCAACCCATTCACGTCCTAATAACATGATCATATGTTGTCTTGATATTTTCATTAAATGAATGATGTTCTAATTGATGCAAAAGATAATTGATGTCTATGTTTGATGCTGTTGAAATAAATAAAACGCATGAAATATGAACTGCCAATGTAATTAATATAAGAATGTTTTAATGTAAGTTTCAAATAAGAAATAAATCAATGCTATAAAATGTAGCAATGTTGGCACCGATAGGTCAACAAGTGAAAGACAAAATTATTGGGACCGATAGGTCACCAAGTATAATTTGAAATTTATGGGACCAATAGGTTACCAAATGAAAATTGGAAATATCACTAAGTATTATTGCAATGAATGATACGTAAAATGGAGAGATGATGGTTATATTTACTTTGCGTACTTTACCATGCAATTTATACTTTAAGATTATGTTCCATACACATTGCATGCTCATGGACAACTTGTGCACAATGTTTGAAAAAAATTCTCGGACGGTATCAGGGGCACCAGGACCGACTTAGAAATAAATATTATGACGTACTTATAGGCACGAGGTATTTTGGGACATTCATTTAGGCTAGCTATCTGCTCTAAAAGTGTTCATCATAATACCATATAAAATCTTTATAATGGTGCAGAAATTAGAGCACTAATGACATTCAAATAGTTAGGCGGCATACTAATGAGAAACTTCTATGCATGCTTAACAAATCTGATACAGTAACGTTCTTATGTTGCTTAAATCATTATATCTAATTTGTGTGTTGCAGGAATAGACAAGTGTACTTGGTAAGAAACCACTGATAAGTAATATGTACTGTCTTTTTATATTTTCAACTTATAAAGTTGAATATGTAGACATGAGTATGATATCATGCTAAAAATTATGAATACTATAATTGGCCCATGTTCTTAATAGAAAGTTCATACTAAATAAATGTTGCTCAAATAATTGTGGAGTTCTGCTTACTACTACACGACAATGTGCTGATACTCTCTAGCTTTGCAGGTGCAGGAAGTAACTTGGACAGTTCTTAATCATCAAAGAATTTGTTGGACGAACATGATCTCTTCTTATACGAATGTTGTCTTATGTTATAAATGGCATAATGTATAAAATATTGTAGATCTCCTGTACTAGGAACTTGTAAGCCAAGTCAACAAGTTCAATGTAAGCCAAGTTTGATAAATTTTAGTTTGTTATTAAGAGCCTTTGTATTCTGCTGCAAGTCTTTGTCTTTCACTACAAATATCAATAAAAGAAATATATTTCTATATATATCTTGTTGTTTTCAATTTATCTACTTCTTCCGCTGCAATGTTGTTGTTTCTGAGAAATATTATTAATAGTGTTTATTTTGCCTTGTACAAGTACAATCTAGACTTGTACGACATCATGTCCAATATTTACGATTTTTGTTCTTCGGAATAGGGGTGACATCATAGTATCAGAGTATGGCTTTATGTTCTTGGATTATCATTTGATTTTATTTTAATTCAAAGTTGCTTCGGCGATTCAAAGTCCTTTGACTCTCCTTGTTGCTCACTGAATATTCTATACAATAAGTCTAAATATATTTGTGATATCATTGATGTATTGATTGAATAGTAATGACACCAAGAACTCAAAAAATGATTCGATATAATAGTATGATAATCTTTGATTAATATTTTGAATGTGGTAATAAAAAAAAGTCAATATATGTGTTGTAACCAATGTGAGAAATGATATTTTAGGTCAGAAACAAAATATAAATGAACTTCAGTGATTGAGATCAACATAAATATTGAATTGATCTATGTGTATAAGTTTGGTTAGGTTTCAGACTCTAAAAAAGTTGATATTGTATTTGTGGTCGGCAATGCCACTAAGTGAAGGATAGTCCAAAATGGATGTTTGAATAGTGTCAAAGAGAAGTATTGTGCCAGGAATGGTTTATTTTCTGAGTGGTATATGTCTATACCTTCTTAGTAATGATATGTGCTAGGGTACTTTTCAGGATGATAGTGATAAGTCAATCTATGAGGAATAGGATAGTGCCGAGACTTAATTGGGAGTCATGCTTTATTGGAATATGACTCTAGTGTCCCTTGATAATTTAGATTCAGGTGATCATTATCAGACTCTTGATAGTTTAATGTTATGTTGGATAATGAGAATTTGAAAAATATAAATTAGATGCCTTGGCTAGGAACAATGATATGAACTTTATATATATTCAAACGGTGACATGAATCAGTTGGGTGAAAGTTTTAAGTTCAGTACCTATGGTTAGGTGTTATTGTCAAGAACTTATTGGAAAGATAATGTATACCATATAATGAATAATAATTGAAATTTGTTGGATGAAAGTCGTATGTTGGACATCGTGACTTGGTTGTGCAATGGAAAGTTTCTTAAAATATTTTTTTAATAACCCAAAGTATATGGAGAGTTATGCCATTGACCTTAGGTGTGTAATAGCCATTACATACCTAGTTCAAATAGAAAGCATCAGTAAAGTGAGAACATTGAGCCTAATGAAATGGATAGCTTGTATATGTGATTGTTTGCGTAAAAGATTAAAGTGTAGCAAGATTTGATAGACATTGTCGGTAGAAAATATACGATTTGTTGAATTATAACTTAGTTATATGATTGTTGTCATATAACACTAAGATTATATGATTGGTGATTTGGGATGTAACATGGTTATATGGTCGGTATATTGTAATAAGTGGATATTTATTGAAATTGTTTTAACTAATGTAGAATTCTTAATTTTATAAGAATTTAATGAGGTGATAAAATATAAAGTTGATGATTAATATGAGTTACAAAAGATGACCCTAACAGTATTAAAATAAATTTGGCAAGAGTAAGTTCAATTGAATGAACTAAATAATATTTACCTTATTGATTGGTTAATTAGTTGGCTAAACAGTATGGATAAATAGAACGCATGGATATGGAGTATAAATGGGAAATAATTGAGAGAAAAGAATATGAATGATGGACTATTGGAGGTAACCAAACGGGATTTTGATTTTTGAATAGCCAACCTTGTTTATGAAAGAATTGGATACACTGGAACTCAAGTAATGATGTAATAGTACAAACTTGACTAAACTTATGATTTTCGAATTTTGAAAGTAACAGTATGAGGATATTGAATTTGCATCGCTTAAAAATTTACATGATGAATTCATGATATAAACTATGAAAAATATTTGGTTGAGCTTAATCAATTATGTATACTAAGAATTAAATTATCGAGTATAAAGTTTTGGGGGTAATGATCTCTAATAGATAGATTCTGGCCCTAGACTATTAGATTATTTTCCTTGTTAACGGGTTGGTCGGTGATATAATGCATCAGTTATTTGAATTGGAATTATTTTCTAGATTGGGGTAGTCAATTAGATTGATTAGTTTATATTTTGGGTCAGAGATAAGGAATAAGTATGACTCATAGTTGTCAGCCGTCTTAGATATGTCACCGCAATTATTAAAGCTTGGCTCCTAGAATAGTGCCTTAGAGACTTGGCCGAAGAGAAAGATGACTATGGGAAACCCCTAGGACGACCCTATTTATGTTGCATGAGAATTGGTGGTGATAAGCGAGACCTAATTAGTATATGTTGCAAAGTAAACTTTGAAAGTGCTTTTAGATTGAGAAATTTGGTGAATTGACTTTAGCTAGAATTATAACAAGGATTGAGACTTGGATTGTATATATTGAGAGGTCATAAGTCTAGTAATCGATATTTCAAAAGTTGGATTTGATTGTCTTCGATGGAAATGATGAATTGGTATTTAGTTTGGTTGACTTAATTATCTTGGAATGTTTTAGAATCAAGTTGGAATGAAGAATAAAACTTGCCACAAAATATATTGTTGTTTTGAAATTATGCCATTGGCAAGAGTGACTAATAATGTTGTGATCCTCGAATTAAAATTATCACTACCACATTTCTAGAATAGGAATATTTTTGTCATTTTGTATTATCTATTATTGATATATTTTATTTCATAATAATTGGTATAGTTGTATATATATATATATATATATATATATATATATATATATATATATATATATATATATATATATATATATATATATGCATATTTAATATAGAAGATGGTTGTATGTTAGCCCCTTAGTTAGACTAATTATTATTGAACCTAAGTGAACCCAACTAGACTTGTCATGACCATTAATGCAACCCATTTGGTTTAATCATGGTTGACTAGTCATAGGAGAGGAAATCAGTCAATAACTCTTGTAATTAAATTAGACTACTATTAGTTAAACCCCTTAATTAAGATAACTCTTTATGATAATCCATGGGGACATTCTATATTAGCTAAACCCTAGACTAAAGTAGTCGTCCTATAAAGGAGGAGGGAGCCTCCCTCCACTTCATTAATAGTTCATGAAGAAAAATCCTAAGTTGAGTTCTTCCCCAAGTGATTAATTCCTCCACCAAATTCTACCAAACTGATCCCAAATCCTTCTTATTTTCATCCCCAAGGGGATCTAGAGATTTGAAGATTGCAAGAGGCTAGTGGAAGGAGAGTTTTGCTAAGGGTTGGTATTTATTTCTCATCCTTGTACTCATTTGAAGGAGTCACATTGGGAATCCATCTCCCAATAGGTAACACCCTTAAATATCTCTCTAAATTATGTTTTTATTATGCATTTTACCATTAAGAACCCACCCATAGATTATGGCTACCTATAGGAAGAAGAATGAGCTTCTATTGACCCACATTGTAATTTTTACATGAAGTTGTGCTCAAATTTGGGGTTTTGAGCTTGTTGGAGTATTTCCCTCTATTATTCATTATAACTAATCATATTTTATATATATATATATATATATATATATATATATATATATATATATATATATATATATATATATATATATATATATATATATATATATATGGTATTAGTTGTGTATTGAGGGTTTTGGCATGTAGGTTGGTTGGGTATCATGAGTATCATTACTTGTGCACACTAGGTGTTTGTTAAATTAACTATTAGGATGTGTATCTATTTAGAATATGTTATTCATATGATAATGTGTATATATAGTGTATATACTTAACCGAGTGTGTGTGTGTGTGTGTTGATGATCATGTGTGTGATGAGGTATCGGGTTTAAGCTTCAGAGAGGAGGAAGACCTGGTTGTAGTGGTGTGTCATTGCAGGACAGTGTGTGAGTGTGTCTAGTGAGGGAGAGGTCTGTTCCAGACCTGTAAATAAGAGCAGTAGAGGGATGGTGTTCAGATGTCAGTTTGGGGTTGTGTTAGAGAATGGTAGAGTGATAAGAGAATCCTTTTGAGTTGCAGGTATGCTCATGTTGTATAAGGTGTTAGGACTGTGATGTAGGTGTTGGTGTTGCTCGAGTGACAGAGACATGTGGGAGTGTGTGTATCTTGTGTGGGAGAGATATTGCTCGAGGGAGGATATACAGCAGTAGGGAATGTGAGCAACTCATTAACTGCAAGAGTGTGTCATGTGTAGAGTATTCATACAAGTGTAAGCATCTAATATAGCAGCAGTAACATCAGGGTGTGTATCAGAGTTGGTAACGAGAGTATCAGGTGCTAAGTAGCACCTGGAAGTGTGAACTGGGTATCAGTGAGGGGTTTACATTGAGTGTAGCAGTTGGAATATCAGAGGATAGGTTCTCAATGCAATACAACTCATGGGCTCGAGTGGGAGTGTTCAGGGGACTTGGGGGTATCAAGGATACTGATACCTGTTGGTATCATGTAGGAGTAGTTGAAATGGACTAAGGTAGAAGTAATTAGTTTTACATTGTATGTGAATATGTAGGAAGTTGATGACTACAACATAGCAGTGTGTATTAAGTGCAAGATTTCACAATGATGTGAGAAGGCAGGGGCATAAGATATGGGCAGGCAGGTAAGCAAGGAGGAGTGGAGTGTCCATATAGGGATTAGTATATCAATAGATACATGTACACATGGTACACTAAGTACTATTCAATTAATGTAGGTAAGTCTTGGGCTGAAAGTTGATATCTAGTAACACTAAAGTATTGGGTACAGTGGAAGTAAGTGATTATATAGGAGTAATAATTAAGGTAATACTAAGGTAACTATTGGTATCAATATATAGGCTAGATATGGTATAACCAATGATAAAATGTATAGGTAATAGTAAAAGTATTGGATAGTTGAGTTAAGATATTACCTTGGTATTATAATATATATATATATATATATATATATATATATATATATATATATATATATATATATATATAGCCTTGTGACATCTAGTATTTCTACATACATGAGTTATAACCTAGTTGTCCTAAAATATCTAATGTGGACCTAATATGACCTTGATTTCCTAAAATAAATATAGTATAGGTTAATAACAGTTAGTTTGGTTCAATAGACCAACCCTATAGGCAGTTATGAACTATAACCATAACATTGACCTAGTGTGATGCCAAGTAACCAAGAAATGACCTAAATATCCAACCTAGATTTACTTACACATGTTTATTATTACATAGCACTTTTTTTAACATTGATATTCCATCTTTAGGACTCTTGGACTCCAGTTGAGCTCTGGTTACTATTTCTTGCACCGGATACCAGGCAAGTACATTCTTTAACAGTTTTTATTATTTTTTATTATTATGATTCTAGTTTGTAGTATTATACTTGATTCCCGACACAGTGGATACACAGGCTAGTATCTTAGATACCTGTCATGAGGAGTCGTGATTGGATCCATCGTACTAGCTGGAGACGAGAAAATATTAGCAAGTTATGTGATCATACCTCATATTACATGCATTATATCTCACCCCTCATAGCCTGTTATATATGATTAGCCTGACTCTTGCTCGTATCATAGCTAACCAGATGGTTAGCCTGACCTCACATGTATCATACCCAATCATATATAACAAGCATGATCTAGTCCCAAGTCGATCACATAACAAACTAATATTTTAAGGCACTTAGCCAATATATTTTTATTCCTTTATTCCAGCTCATACATTGCTAGTATTTCTCATTTATCTGTTTTTACTGCTTCTCATTGCTAGTTATTTATCCATGATATGATGATTGACTCTTTAGTTTTTCTTACATTCTAGTATTTTATTCCATTATGAATATTCCTTACTCATTGCTTTGTAGTTTTTATCAATATAATTGAAATTGTTGTTAGTATTTGTGCTTCGCTCCAATCCTGACTGGATAACATTTTTTAGAGGATCTCGAGGACTTTTGTTTCACTCATTATGGACCGGGAGTAGATGAGGGTTATATCCAGGAGTCGCAGGAGGATCTCGTTCCAGTAGAGGATCCATTAGTAGTGGCTTAGAGCCTAGCATTTATTTTGTATTTGGGATTGTTCCATTTGAGATATCTGGAGTTGTATTATTTTGAGATTTATGTTGTTATTGAGTTATCTAGACTCTTAGACTTATATTATTGTTGAGATGTTTATCTCTAAATACATGTTTTGAAACTTCTTTTATATCATTTTCATATCTTTATCATGCCATTCATCTTCCTATAGATATCATTGTGGTTGAGTAGACATTATATTATATTCATCTTGTCCTTCTTATGGAGTTAAGATTATTGACATATTATATTATTATGAGATGTGTTAGTTTTATTATGACCTAGACATCATTCTACCATTAATATTGCGGCGTAGGCCGGACGTACCCATGACTCATGCCCAATTTCTAGGTATGGGTCGTGACACATTTTTTTATGGTGGTCCATGCAAGTCTCTGTCTAAGTCACAACTAGTGTGATATCGTAGTAGTGCTCAGACTTAGAGTACTATTACGAGCCTGCTATAGGATATAGAAAATATGATGAGAGCATACTCAATCACAATTAAGAAAATTTTCAATTTATTGATTTTGCTATCCTTATCATTCTGAATATTTTTTTTCCTCGAATATTATTGTCCTTCTTTGAAGATATCGTATCTTGTGCCTTATTTGAATTCTTCATGTTCAATCTGTCTTCAGGATATCGTCGAAGACCATATCCCAGAGATCAGGACCCGTAGCTTCAGAGAGGTATGCCACCTCTCGACCTTCTACCCGGGCAGCTGGAGTTGCTCTTTCTGCTTCACCGTTTCATATAGGAGTCTCGACAGCTTTCGGGGGTCCTCCTACCCACCTTTCTAGAGGGTTGCCCCAGTTGTTGTAGAGGACCTTCCACCACCGCCACAGATTATTTTTTTCGAAGGTGTACTGACGAGGCAAAGATATTTTTTTAATCCAGGGCATAGTAGATGCCCAAAGGGTGTCAGCAGAGGCTCAGCGTGTTCAGGATGAGGCACAGAGGGTGCCGGCAGAGGTACACCAAGCGCAGACGGAGCTGATGAGGGAGAGCATGGAGAATGCTCACTAGGTGGCTCTACAGGTAGTGGAGAGAGTTGTCCAGCAGCATCCTAGCCATCCACAGCAGCAGAGACCAGGCACTATAGTGGACTTTAAGAGGATGATCCCTCAAAAGTTTAAGGGTATCGAGGGAATACTCTACGCTGACGACTGGTTGGAAGATATAGAGAGTATCCTACGGTTGGCTTAGATTTCGAAGAGCTTACATATTGAGGCAGCCGACAGCCAGATGTTCGATATCACACTTACTTAGTATCCCACAGAGCCCAGGCTTACCATACGAGTACTTACTTGGGAGGCTTTTAAGGAGCTTTTCAAGAAAAAGTTATTCCCTGACGTGGCCCTGGGAGCCTTAGAGAGTCAGTTTCATGACTTTGTCCAGGAAAACATGTCGGTTGATGAGAATGTCGCAGAGTTCTTTCATTTAAGCCATTTTGCACTTTATATGATTCAGGACCCAGGAGATCGAGCCCGAAAGTTCAAGAAGGGGTAGGTGAGAGAGAGATTAAGTCACGCACTTCTAGTCGTCGCACTGCTACCTTCGAGGGCATTCTGATGGATGTCCAGATTGCTGAGGATGATCTGGATCTCAGGGCCAAGAGAGGTCACGATATTTTTGGAGGCGCAAGTGGCAGCACGGGACCTGCCAAGAGCCCCCACTTTCAGCAGCAGCAGAGGTCGTATCATTACCAAGCACCAGCTCGTGGACATGTTCAGCAGCAGTCGCAGAGGCAGACCTAGCCAGTTGTCCAGTATGCGTACTGTAGGAAGACTAGACACACGGGGGACATCTGCAGAAAGAGGTTGGGTACCTGTTTGTCTTGCGAATCATTAGCGCATCAGTTGAGGGATTTTTTATCGATTCAGACATATCCAGCTCAGGATGGACCAGCCGCTCAGAGGGGACCTGCCAGAGCACTTACAGTATCGGGAGGTCAGCAAAGAGGACCTCCACTTCCACTACAACAGAAGAGATTCGCCCAGTACCAGCACCAGCAGAGAGGTGCACCCCAGTGGCGAGCATTCGCCATGACAATCGAGGAGGCCGAGGCAGTGGAAGACATGATTTCAGGTTCAGTCCTTCTTGATTCCATTCCAGCATTTTTCTTATTTGATTCGGGTGCTTTCCATAGTTTTGTATATGTATCTTTTTCTCTTAAGCATCATTTAGAGGATGAAACCTTGGCTAGGACTTGTAAGATCACGACTGGGGGTGGCATTATCCTAGTCAGTATTTTTTGTAAAAATTAGAGAGTTATATTGGGAGGTCGGAAGTTGAGTGCGTGCTTACTCGTAATGTCACTTATGAGCTACGACATTGTACTCAGAATGGATTGGTTGAGTAGGCACCATGCTAGTATAGATTATCGTGGAGTAGAGTATTGCTTCGATCACCAAGAGAGCCAGAGTTCGAGATTGCTAGAGGAGCAGTGGAGCAGAGCGAGGGTATCATTTGTGGAGCCATGGTAGAAGAGAAGGAGATACCATATCCTTTGATAGACGAGTTTCTGGATGTCTTTCCAGAGGAGTTGCCAGAATTGCCGCCAGACCGAGATATTGAGTTTTTTAGAGACTTGGTGCCAGACATAGAGCCGATATCACAACACATCTATAAGGTCAACAATAGCGAACTGGCAGAGTTGAAGAAGCAAGTTGATGAGTTGCAGGATAAGGGCTTCATCAGATCCAGTTCATCACCATGGGGTGATCTGGTATTGTTTTTACCGAAGAAGAATGGATCGGTACGCATGTGTATCGACTACAGGGCTCTGAACAACCTCACTATCAAGAACAAATACCCGTTGTCGAGGATAGATGATCTCTTTGATCCATTGAGTGGAGCGAAGGTATTCTCGAAGATAGACTTGAGGTCATGACACCACCATGTGAAAGTGAAGAAGGAAGATATTTCGAAAATAGCTTTTCACAACGGTATGACTATTTCGAAAATAGCTTTTCGAAAATAGCTTTTCACAACGGTATGACTAGTTTGAGTTGATGGTGTTGTCGTTTGGGTTGACTAATGCCCCGATAGTATTCATGAACTTGATGAATTGGATATTCCACCAGTACCTTGATAAGTTTATAGTGGTGTTCATCGATGACATTCTTGTGTATTTCGAAGATACCGGAGAAGCATAAGAAGCACCTGAGGATAGTTTTGGATACTTCTTTTATATCATTTTTATATCTTTATCGTGCTATTCATCTTTCTATAGATATCATTGTGGTTGAGAAAAAATTATATTATATTCATCTTGTCCTCCTTATGTAGTTGAGATAATTGACATGTTATATTATTGTGAGATGTGTTAGTTATATTGTGACCTAGACAACTACAATCGATTCTGCGAGATAGGCTTGACGTACCCACGACTCATGCCCAATTTCTGGGTACGGATCGTGACAAAAATGTTACTAGAAATGGGGATTGGCCTCTGCGAGATAACATTATTTTGGTGAATAAGTTAGAAAAAATTGGTAGCTACATGTAATAGATGCAATTCTATGTGATAAATATTTAATCGATCTGTTATCTTGACATACATGTTATGATTTGAAATTAATCCTTTAGAAATTTTGATGGTGATCTCATACTTAGGAGAAAATTGGATATATGACATGGCTAATTTGACTTTTGTATTTGATGATTAGTACTATTGAGATTCATTAAATTTTTGTAGTATGGACCATGATATGGTCGAGAGAAAACTTTGAATTTATTAAAAATTCGATGCCACTAAGATTAAAAAGGTGTCAGAGATTCGAAGTGAGTAAGTAGGAAAGTTTGGACAATTGTCGGATCAATTATGGCATTAAACTTGAGTCAAAATAAAGTAATATGTGGTTTTATTTGTAATTTGATTAATGATAGCTAAATGGATTGAAAAAATATGAGAACATATCAGATTTACTCATAAGAGATGTAAGGGATGTAATTATTATTGAAAGGATGGAATGCCACATTTCGAGTTATTGAAAACTTGTACCAATATTTTGAAAAGAAAAAAAATGTAGATTGAATTTAATTATATACAAATCTGCATGTTTCAGTTAATTTCAATTATGTCAAGATAGTTGAAGTGAGATATCGAACCGGAGCTAAATGAAAATTTTTCTTGAGATTTAAAGTAATAAAATAGAAAGAATTGTTCTCTTAAGTTTCGAGAACAAAACTTTTTCTGAGTGGTATATTATGTAATGTGCAGCTCCATATGGGAGCATTTTGTTGGATTCTTGAATTGATCAGACTGTTGGGATGCAAGTTATGTTGGAAATTAAAAGATTTGAGTGATGATGCAGTCTTGCTTAACTTTGCCAGATATGATATTTTATGTAATGTTTCTTACTTGTATGGTTATGCCAAGTAAAAAGAATAAACATCGCATCAAATCAACTCTTCAGCAATTGTTGGTCATGTGCGTGATCGAAGTAGGAAGGCAGTTTATATAAGTGGGTGGTTTTGGACCTTCTTCTCTACTTCTTCATGTCATAATGAAATAAATCTTGTGTTGCCTTGTGTGCATGAAATGAATGATTTTCTAATTGACTTAAAAGATAAGTGACGTCGTGTTTGATACTGTTAAAATAAATGAAACACATAAAAGATGAACTGCTAATATAATTGACACATGAATGCTTTAATATAAGTTTCACATGAGATATGAATCGATGCTATAAAATGTGGCAATGCTGAGACTGATAGATCACCAAGTGAAAGACAGAATTATTGGGACTAATAGGTCACTAAGTATAAATTGGAATTTCTGGGACCTATAGGTCACCAAGTGAAAGTTGAAAATATTTTTATATAAAAAAATGTTCATAAAGTATTGATGTGATGAATAATATGTAAAATATAGAGATGCTGGTCCTATTCAATTTAGTACTTTACCATGCAATTTATGCTTTTAGATTATGTTGCATATGCATTGTATGGTAATGGACAACTTGTATACAAGACATACATTTTTTTCTCAGATGCTACTCGGGGTACCAGGACTACTTCAACCTAGGGGAAATATTAGGACGTGCTTATAGGCACCAGGTATTGCGGGACCTTCATTGAGGCTAGCTACCTTTTCTGAAAGGGCGCGTCATAATAACATGTAAAAGTCCTTCATGGTGCAAAAATAAGAGCACCAATGATCGTCATATTATTAGGTTGCATACTAATGAGAAACTTGTATGCATGCTTAACAAATCTGATCCAGGGATGGTCTTATTTTGCTTAAATCATTATATCTAATTCTTGTGTTGCAGGGATGTAGAAGTGGGACTGATAAGTGATATGTAATATCTTTCATATTTTTAACTTATACTATTATAACTAGCACTAGTTCTTATTAGAAAGAGCAAATTAAATAAATATTGCTCACATGATTACATTGTTTGTTTAGGTTAGTGGATTAGTTTCGCTCACCAGTACACGTCAATGTACTGTCCCCAACTTTGCAGGTGCGGATAGTAGCTTGGATAGTTCTGAGGCATCAAAGAATTTGTTTGGCAGATAGAAGATCTTCTTGTACGAATGGTGTCTTTTGTTATAAAGAGCATAATGTATAAAACATTATAGATCTCTTGTACTAATAAATTGTAAGCCAAGTCGATAAGTTCGTAAGCCAAGTTTGACAAGTTTCAATTGGCTATTAAGAGCCTTTGTATTTCACTGCAAGTCTTTGTATTTCACTACAAATACTAATAAAAGATATACATTTCTATATATCTTATTTGTGATGTCAATTTATCCATTTTTTCTACTATAATATCGTTATTGAAACATTATTAACTATGTTTGTTTTACCCTGTACAAGTGCAATATAGACTTGTACGATATCATGCCTAGAAGTTACAGTTTCAATTCTTCGAAATCGAGGCGTGACAACTATGACCAAAAGAAATTAGTCTAGGATGCTGAAGTCATTGTGAATCATCAGTATACATCAAGGAGCATGTATCAAAAAAGAAAACATTAACTTCATATATTATTTGTTGGGGAAGGCAATGACCAAATTCAGACCTCTTGATTCTAACGCATACCTATTTTGTGTTGTTTATCAGGTAGTTCTTGTAAACACATCTATAATCCTTGAATCTCAAGGGAACTGTATCGTCCGCTTGGTTGGGCCAACCTGTAAAACCTGACCCAAATCTAGGTTTAGGGATTAATTTAGAATTATTTTGGATTAATAATTGGATTTATAATTCACCTATTTATTTTGATTCACTTATTGCACCTTACCGTTATTTAAATATCTAGAGCACTGCAGTAGTTTTTCCCTTCCAACAAAATTCACACCCTTGACCTAGATAAGCCAATCTTCAATCTTGACCTTTGTATCAGTCATACACACTCTCTTGTGCTTCATTTTAACCTTACAACATTGGAACACAATTTTTAACTCAAACCTAAACTTTGCATTTATGTCAGTTCCAATCAAAATTGGAAATACAACTTCGACCTGTTCCTTACAACCAAATATACGACCATGATATAATCTAAGTCTACTACATACATGACCTTTGTGTCACACCAAATGGACCCCCTACACACTTCCAACACATTGACTATCACCAATGAAATAATTTCTAGACATATTGGGCAACTGAGTTAACCTAGCCCAAAACTAGTCCAAACACCCAACCCAAACTTTCACACACCCTCATATGGCTCATACACAACACCATACATAATTTTCTCTCTCTACACAATACCAAACACCATCCTCATGGCCAAAAACCTATTTTTAAACCCAATTATTAATTAAATTCAGATTTACCTTTTTGGGAATTAATTTCATCACTTCCTTCATTAATATCATCCATTTAGGACAAAATAAAAGTGTGGGCTGAATTGACTTCCTTATCACCCTCCTACACACTCTTATATACACTCAAGTTTGACTTAACCTATACTAGACACACCCCACCATCATACCCCCTCACCTTGCATTTAATGCACACTCCCCTCACTCCCTATTATTTAGCCGGCCAAGAGACCATACCCCATGCTTCCATACTTCACTTCATCCTCTCATTTTCTTCTTCATCTTCTCCTCTACCATTTCCTCAATACCTCCACCCCCTCTCACATGATGTATGAGAAAAATATCCAAGCCAACAAACCCTCTATTTTCCTCTCAGATTTACAAACGCTCTCCCACCTTGGATAAACCACCCCCAATTCCACATAAACCCTAATTTCTCAACTCCATCTCCAATTTGGAAATCCATATATTCTCCATCCTCCTCAATCTGGAGAAGGAATAAAACTAAAGAGGCGACAAAGCTCCGGTGACATCGGCAAGGATGTACCAGAAGGAGAAGATGATGTGACGAAATTAAGCCCTCTTCTTTCTTTATCCTTGAGAAACAAAATAAATATTCATTTTTATACTGATTTGAGTAGGAAATCCTCGTTACTAAATTTGTTGTTCCATCAAAAATAACAAATTTGACTACTAGCATAGATTTTTTTTTATTAACGGAACGAATTGGTTATTTCCCAATTAAATGAATTCGACCATCACTGCCAACGTACGTGGACTTCCTAGATTTCTCCCCCATATTGCAAATATTATTTGGGTATCTCCCCTTCATCCTCTATTCACCCTACGAGCAATACTTTGGGTTGATAGGTGCTCCAGATTAATTATGAAGACATCTCAAATGTATTATTGTAGTTAAATCATTTATGCTCAAGATAAAGATGATCAACAGAAGGAAACCTCTTTTTGTCAGTTAAATGCCTGACACTTGATGGCATGGCATATGCCCATGTATCCCTCCTACTCATCAAGGAGATCCAAATCTTTTATGAAAGAAATGCTTCGTGTGTACCTACTCCTCAGAAACGAGTTAAGACCCCCTAATAGAAACATATATATTATAGCACAAAATGCAGATGGCTACTATATAAGTGATAAATATGAGGGGGTATGGTAGACAGTCCATGTGAGCAGTTGACTAATTGACATATAAGATCCTGATGACATAGTTGGAAAACGGACACTAAACAACAATATATAGTAGAAAAAAAAGCACATACTAGTAGAAAATGCTAGAGGTTCTTGATATAAAATTTATTATTGTCTACAGATACATGTTCTCATCGATGATTAACTTCTTCCTTTCTGAATCTACCCTTAAATGCTTTTCTGCATAATTTGGTAATCGAGAAGAACTAATTTTGCTTCAACAAATCCTGGTTTAAACTCTGTTTTGAGTATATGTTCTAGGAGCAGAATCCATGTTGTTGTATCCTTAGGGTGTCATGTCGTATCGTATCCGTGTTTGTGCAACATAGAGTATCTAGCATTCATATCTATAGTTCCTGATTTCTTAGCAGCATCTGATTGGTATATCAATGTACTAGTCCTCCGTATCTACCGGTTCTATATTTTCTTGACTTTAATATTAGTTCAACTTTAAAATAATCACTTTTTTATTGATTTTTTTTCTTTGCAAGTGTCTTAAAATTCGCTTTTATTTGAATAAAATAGCACCAATGTCAATCATTCTTCCGGGTGCCTTGTAACTTCTATTAACCGTTGGAATATTTTAGTTTTTTTCCTAGATACTCCTTTGATATGCCTCAAATTGGATTTTGTAAGCTTCACATATAGAGTTTGTCACTACCCCATTTCCAGAGCCGGGTATTTTTTTATTTTAATTTGGTTAATTGTGTATTATTTATATTTATATTTAATTGATGGTTGTATTATTTTTTTATTGATTGTTTTAGTGTTTTGGCTAGCCTGGACCCATGTCAGAACCTAGTGGACACATGTCCGACCCAACCAACACCCTTGTGAGACCTATTTTTGGATTTAGAATATTTATTATATTTTATTTTAGCTAGTTGGAGAGATTGAGAGTTAGTTTGAGTGCTTTTGGAACCCCAAATCCAAAATCCAAGTTAGGAGGATATTTTGGTCATTTGGACTTTGTGAAACCCCTTTCTCATACCATGGCCGGCCTATTCCAGACCCATTCCCGAAATCATAGCAGCCCTATTCTTCTTCTTCACTTCTTCTTCTTCTTCTTCTTCTTCTTCTTCTTCTCCACTCTTTCTTCTTCCCACATCCAAGTAAGTGCTCCATTTCTTCTCTTTCTTCTTAAATTCTTCATGGATATGAACTCTAACCCTACACTTTTATCTAATTTAGGTGGGTAGAGCTTAGATTTGGTGTTGGAGCATGGATTGGAAGCTTGGAAGCTTGGTGTGGTAGATTTGGAGCTTTTTGGAGACTTTGGCATGAGATTCCAACTCCCAAGAGGTAAATCCTAATTGTTCCCCTTGTAATTACTCTTATATAGTGTAATTAGTAGTTTAGAACCTTCCTAGACCTTAGGGCTACCCGTGGGAGGAAGTTGGAACAAGTTTGGTTGTGTTTGGAGACTTTAACACTAGATTTTGTGTCAATTTCGGGTGAAATCCAAGATTGGCCCAATTTTGGGTGATACACTAGGTTAGACGGACCTAGGTAGACATGCTCGGGTGTCTTGATGGTTAGTACGTGTCTTCGTTCGGACACGTGAGGTCGTGTCGCGAAGAAATGGATGTTTCGGGCGTTTTAGGGGTTTTCGTCGTCGCCGGTTCTATGTGCGTGCGTATTTTTGCCACGGACCTAGAATCAACGAGTTAGTATTTTTTCTAGGATCTAGACATCGTTTAAAATCCGTGGGTAAATTTTAGGCCGATTCTGAGTTGGTTTGGTGTGCGTTTCAGGATGTTTTGCGAACCGCACACCACGTGTTCGTCGAAATGATCTAACGGCCATTTCGACTTAGTTTCTTGGTTTTGGGCTTGTGCGCGGGTTGGATTAACTTTGGGGAGTGTGTGCTAGAGTTCTCGGATTATATTTTATATATATATACGTGTTTGTGGGTGTAGGGGTCGTTGGGCGTGTGTTGGTGTTTGTGTTGGTGTTGGTGTTGGTATTTGTGTGTTGTGTTTGGTTGTGTGTGTTGTGTTAGTGTGCTAGTGTGTGTATATATATATATATATATATATATATATATATATATATATATATATATATATATATGTGTGTGTGTGTGTGTGTGTGTGTGTGTGTGTGTGTCACGCCCCAGTCCCAAAATACCGTGGGACCAGATACGTGGCAATGGCCAGCAGTACGCACCGATGGACAAACCCAATTTAATGGATCCATCGGGGCATACTTAAGCTGTAAAACAAGTCTACGACAATCATGGTACAACTAATCTCATCCACACAAGATATAAAATATGATCCACAGAATAAATAAGGAATGTAAATCATCAGATAGTCTCAAGAAGTACTTCGGGGAACAACCCGATAAATCTCTAGTACAATGGTTCAGCAGACCAGAAAATAATGAATGAAATAAATAATAAAAGCTGAGCATGAACATGGATGCTCAAGAGAAGTCTTCAGCTAAGACCTCGTCCTCAGATGGCGGTACAGCTCCTGGATCGGCTCCTCCTGCTGCGATCCCGTATACCTCGGGATAAACCTCGTCTGCAAAATCTGGGGACAAAATCCATATCCAGGTCCTCAGGGGACATAGCAAGGTACAAGAAAGCTCATGCCAAAATAGATACAGTGCAGCAAATAATGAAGTAAGCAGGGTAAGTATGTAACATCTGTATAAATACAAGAGAGAATATCAGTAGTACTCAGGTTGAACAACTACAAGCTCTGTGTAGGGGAGCCGGTAGCAATGGTGTCAGGAGGTGGTCTAGCTCAGCGGGAGACTGAGTAGCCGGCATAACAATATCAACCTGTAGTCTGTAAATCTATCCAGCAATAGATGGAACAATAAGGGAATACTAAAATAACCAGCTAAGTGATATGCAAGATGAGAGCAGCACTAGAACTCAGGCTGAAGCATACTACAAGCTCTGTGTCGGGGAGCCGGTAGCAGCAGTAATAATGAGTAATGGGCCAAGCTCGGGTTTCAGAGTCTTGGGCCTCACAATAGTAGGGGTGTATATATATAATCAGCCTGTAGTCTGTGTGTCTCTCCCCACCCAATGTAACCACGCATGTCATGACCATAACGTCTTATGTCCATGTCAGCGGGATCATAACTAATACAATAAGTCATAATGTATCTAAGAATATAGTATCTCTGTCAAGTCCTGTATCCTACACAGAATCACCACGAATATCTCGGGAAGATCCTATCTCATGAATGGTGTCAAGTGTCCTGGGTCATAAGGTACTTGGTAAGACAAGTACGAGGTAATGTGTCACGTATAACCATCTCTAGATGACAGTACCCAACACCGCGTACAGTGTTGGCACCCGACTAATAATCGGACGCTAAGTACGTCAAAATGGCCCTATGTTGAGCATGCACAGCAATGTATATATAAATATAAGTCAAGAAAATAAATAGCAAGAACTGCAGGATTTGGCAAGGTACACTTGCCTGATGTCCGAATACCAACAACTGTCCCTGTATCGGTGGATCCGGTAGGTACTACTCCAATAGCTGTAATAAACATTACCAATAGTCTCAAAAGGTATTAAACTGCTAGAAATGCATGTCCTTACGTCCAATTTGGATACAGGGGCAAAAAGGTTATTTTTGGGCCAAAGCGAGTTCCATATGTGGGCCCGCTTTGCACCGAAAAGCGCGTCAGGGTCAAAGGTCTCCAAATTTTGCAAACTCAGTGTCTACAAGTCAGGAATGATGATACGAACCCAACGGAACTTCCGAAATTGGATTCCGATGAGCCGATCACAAAATCGTCCGTCAAGTAGAGCCGGTGGGGCCCACGATACGCGATTTTAGCAACGTCCTCAGAATCGGACCAAACTTGGCTCACAGGACCAGCGTATTGCTACGAGTCCGATGGCGCAAGTTTCGTCTCAATCCGACGTGTGTACATGAAGTTACAACATGTTCCAGAAGGGACGGATACGGGGTGTTGTCGGCGGATACGCGTCGATTCCGGGGTGCACGCACCTCCGAATCGACTTCTGCGAAATTCCACACGACCGTATCAACGACGTGCACGTTTGGTAAAGACCACGTGCGACCAAGTCGTCCCGTTTGGCGGGGCGCACTCAGTTCCGGGGTGGAACGGGGCATTATTTTTCCTGTTTTTGGATCGCGGGGTGCGATCACCACAGGACGCGATGCTCCGAACGAGTTACATGGGCACCGAGAGGGTTATATAGTCTACGTGTAGTAACTGACGGAATTGAAATCGGAGTTGCGATGAGGGAGAAATCAGTACCTGAACCGAGCTCCGAGACGCTGAATCCTGCGTGTCCGAAAGCCAATTCCGTGTCCTGGTTGAGAGTTTCTGCGTCCTCGTGTCCGCGGTGTGTCAGAACTAGGGCTCTGTCCGCAGAGGGCTTCGCCGGGGGTCAGCCTCGAGGTCGGCTAGGGCTTAGGCGGCCGGTCTCGAGCGACGGCCGGCGTGGGTCGAAGGGTCGAGGGAAAATGGTCTGTCGTCGGTTCTGAGGTGGACTCGGGTGGAGCGGGTCAAGGGGTGATGGGGTGCGCTAGAGAGGAGCGGCGTTGCCGAAGGGTCGAGGGGGAAGCGTCGACCGAGGGGAGGTCGGGCTGGGCGATCGTCGGGTTCAGAGAAGAGCACGGCGGAGGGAGATGATGGGGAGTCGGGGTCTAGGTTGGGGAAGTCGACGCCGGAGAGAGACGGAGGAGGAGACGCGGGGGAGGGAGCTCTGTGATGGAGGTCGACGAGGTCGCTCGAGATGGGAGGGAAATCTGGTGGCGGCCGGCGTGGCACGGAAGCCGAGGCGGGGATTTATACTCGGCTACAGGGTTTCAGGCGAGTTAGGGTTTTCTATCGGGTTCGGGTCCGGGTTCGGCTCGGATCCGACCTGACCCGACCCATCAAGTGGTTTGGGTTTGGCAGGGGTCCGGTTCAGGGTTGGTTTAGCTTGGGTTTGGTTTGGTTCACTCTCCCAATAGTTTTTCTTTTAGGCTTAAAACTCGTTTCCGGAGTCCAAATAATTTGCCGAAAAATACCACATGACCGGTGTTCCATTTTATACCATAAATTATTATTTCCATAATATTTTAACACCAATTACCCATACTTAAAATTCTTTAAATCACAATCACCTTTGCTTTAACTTCCAGAATATACCAAAAATTCTTAATAACTCATTTAAAAAAAATTTAAAAAAATCAGGGTGTTTACAATCTTTCCTCCTTAAAAGGATTGCGTCCTCGCAATCAAAGAATAAGCTGTCAAAAGAATGAATTATGGAATTACAAGGTTGCTTAGCTTACAACTGTCTCCTCAAATAAGTGAGGGTATCGCTGGCGCATACTATCTTCTCGTTCCCAAGTCGATTCTCCAGGAGAATGATGTTTCCATGCTACACGAACCAGTCTGATTGTCTGTCCCCGTAATGTCTTCTCGCTGACGTCGAGGATGCCAACTGGTTGTTCTTCATACCTCAAGCTTGGGCCTACTGTGATCTCTGAATGATCGACTACGTGACTTGGGTCGGTCACGTACCTTCGCAGCTGCGAGACGTGGAATACGTCATGCACTCCCTCTAAGGATGGAGGTAATGCAAGACGATAAGCCACCTCACCAACGCGCTCTAGAATGTCGAATGGCCCAATATACCTTGGGCTCAACTTGCTTCTGCTCCCGAATCTGATAGTACCCCGAGTGGGCGAAATCCTCAAGAACACGTGCTCTCCTTCTTTAAACTCCAGGGGACGTCTGTGCGTATCTGCCCAATGCTTCTGTCTGTCTTGAGCTGCTCGAAGATGATTCTGAATCTGTTTCACCTTTTCCACTGTCTGAGTTACCAATTCTGGGCCCAGTATTTGACGTTCACCAACGTCACTCCAATATATAGGCGATCTGCACTTCCTTCCGTATAAAGCTTCAAATGGTGCCATCTGGATGCTGGCCTGATAACTGTTGTTGTAGGAGAACTCTACTAAGTGCAAATGGTCTTCCCAAGATCCTCCGAAGTCTAGCATACAAGATCGTAACATGTCCTCCAATATCTGAATGGTGAGCTCCGATTGGCCATCTGTCTGTGGGTGGTAGGCCATGCTGAATTTGAGTCTGGTGCCCAGGCTCTCTTGCATGCTTCTCCAGAAATGAGACTTAAATCTCGAATCTCGATCCGATACGATACTAACAGGTACTCCATGCAGTTTGACAATTTGTCGCATATACATGTCAGCTAGTACCTCTGTGGACTGTGCAACTCTAAATGGCAAGAAGTGTGCCGATTTAGTGAGTCGATCCACTATAACCCATACTGCGTCTTTTTCGCTGGGGCTCCTGGAAAATCCTGTAACAAAATCCATCGTGATATGCTCCCATTTCCATTCCGGTATCGAAAGCGGCTGTAACATGCCTGCAGTTCTCTGATGCTCGGCCTTTACTTGCTGGCAGACTAAGCATTTGGCCACAAATCTTGCAATCTCTCTTTTCATTCCGTGCCACCAGTAATACTGTCTCAAGTCTCGGTACATTTTGGTTCCTCCTGGGTGAACAGAGTACATAGAGCTATGTGCTTCCGTCATTAACTCCTGCCTTAATTCTCTATTTGGAACATACAGGCGATTTCTAAACCTCAATGTCCCGTCTTCGTGAATGCGAAGTCCTGTCTGCATGCCTGCTTCTGTCCTCTCTTTCAGTCTTCGAAATCTGGCATCGGTGGGCAGTGCCTCTTTAATCTTCTCCACGAGTGATGACTGAATCTCAAGATTAGCCATCAAGCTATTCTGTCCCGGTAATACAACCTCTATCTGAAGCTCCTGTAGATCCTTCAACAACTCGGGCTGCATCGTCAAGAAATAAGCCGTAGGCTTTCTGCTGAGCGCATCTGCAACAACATTCGCCTTTCCCGGATGATACTGCAGATCTATGTCAAAATCTACCATCAATTCAAGCCAGCGTCTCTGCCTCATGTTAAGCTCCTTCTGAGTATATACATACTTCAGACTTTTGTGATCTGTAAAGATGTCTACTTTCTCCCCGTAAAGGTAGTGCCTCCAAATCTTCAATGCAAATATAACTGCTGCTAACTCCAGATCGTGGGTTGGGTAGTTCTTCTCGTGGACCTTCAACTGTCTCGATGCATAAGCAATGACTTTGCCATGTTGCATCAAAACACATCACAGTCCACTGCCTGATGCATCACTGTAAACAACAAAACCTCCTGACCCTGATAGAAGAGTCAAGACCGGTGCTGTTGTTAATCTTCTCTTCAACTCTTCGAAGGCCTTTTGACAGTCTTCTGTCCATATATACTCCTGGTCTTTGCGTGTCAGTTTCGTCATCGGTTCTGAAATCCTCAAAAAAAATTCTACAAACCTTTGGTAATATCCCGCAAGTCCGAGAAAGCTTCTCACCTCTGCAACTGATGTGGGTGTAGGCCAAGTCTCTATTGCCGCAACTTTCTCTGGGTCCACTGAAAGTCCTTCTCCTGATATGATATGGCCCAAGAAAGGTACTTTTTCCATACAAAACTCACACTTACTAAGCTTGGCGTATAACTTTTCCTGCCTCAAGGTCTCCAGCACGATTCTGAGATGTTCCTCGTGCTCTTCAGGGCTCTTGGAATATATGAGGATATCATCAATGAACACCACCACGAATTTATCCAAGAACTGATGGAAAACTCTGTTCATTAAAGTCATAAACACTGCTGGCGCGTTGGTTAAACCAAATGGCATCACCAAGAACTCATAATGCCCATACTTCGTCCTGAAAGCTGTCTTTGGGATGTCTTCCTTTCTTACTTTGATCTGATGATAGCCGGATCTTAAGTCAATCTTCGAGAATACCCTTGCACCACTCAATTGATCGAATAGATCATCAATGCGTGGCAAGGGATACCTGTTCTTGATGGTCACGGCATTCAGTGCCCTGTAGTCAATGCACAATCGTACTGTTCCATCCTTCTTTGGCATAAATAATATGGGTGCTCCCCAAGGTGAAACACTGGGCCGAATGAATCCTTTATCCAGAAGATCATCTACCTGTGCTTTCAACTCCACTAACTCCTTGGGTGCTAGTCGATAAACTGATGAAGTGATTGGCTCTGCTCCTGGAGTTAAGTCTATCGTGAATTCTATTTCCCGATCAGGCGGTAAACCTGGAAGATCATCGGGAAATACATCCACAAATTCTGAGATAACTCTTGGGTAACCTGTCTCCCCTTCTACAGTTAGTACCCTAAGAGTAGGCTGAACTCCTTGCTCTACTGCTCCTCGGAGAAACTCAAATTTCGGATGGCCAGGCGGTCTAAATATAACCCGACCAAGTCGACAATCAAGAGTCGCATAATAATGACTTACCAGCCCATACCAAGTATGACATCATAGTCAGGCATAGAAAAGATCAGAAATTGAGCTCGTATTTCTCTTCCACAAACTACTACAGAACATAATCTACAGACGTCACTAACCGAAATAATTTGTCACGCCCGAGTCCCAAAAATATGTAGGACTAGGACACGTAAGCATGCCAGCCGCATGGATATGGCAACTCCAATATATGAAAACCAAATCCATACGTACACTGTAATATGAATATAAAATCCACAAGTGGTATAAAATGTAATACAAGTCACAGGGTAAAATCTAAATCTCATCCACCAAAATCATATAGAAATAAATAATCAGTATCTATGAAACTAGATCTCAATAAGAAGTATCTAAGGATGATAGTTGGATGGAAACAAATCCACTACCAACTCGAATATAAGAGCAAATACAATATGAGTATAACACCACAACACAATATAAGAATACCAGCTATCCATCACAGCTCGAAGAGAAGACATCCTCGGATCACGTGTAACCATCCAAATCTGCGCTCCTACAAATACTCAAGAAAAGATACACCTGGCAGCGGACCAGGTCCTCAGAGGGACGTAACAAGATACAGAAAATACGAGCCAATTTGAATACAGTAAACATGCATATGGTTTGAAAATAAATAAGTACGCTGTACAAGACAATCTATATGAATGCAAATGAGGACAACTTTTTGACGTATGGGCAAGGGTAGGCTACTCGATCTACCTCACAACTCACACACACGTCAATGGACATCAGAAATCGACATACCGCGGGGGTAGCGACCAGCGAGACTCCAGAAATCGACATACCGCGGGGGTAGCGACCAGCGCGACACACGCCCGTAGTGCGAGCTATATACTACGGTTTACCAGAGTGGTTAAAAGCCCATACGCCTAATGATTGTCCTCTATGATACTAGGTGCCATGTGTGTGTCAACATATCTAATACATAGTAATGACTGGAAAAAAACTACACATGCAAGAACTATACAGAAATGAAATAAATAAACAGAAATATAAATAGCATGCAAAGTACTGTAAATAATTTGGCAAGGTATCTTGCCTGGGGTCCTGCTGCTGGTATGAATCAGAGTCCAAGTCACAGTCCAAATAGCCTATGTATTACAAATTTATCACGTCAAAAGATAATTTATTTTAATTTATTTAATTCTGAAATAATTACTCTAAAATCCTATTTTAATCTTATTATTCTGATTTTTTATGTTAATTTCTAAATTTTGTCCAAAAAAAATTAAATTTTATCAACTCGAGACTCATGGCACGCAAATCGAGGCGATCTGTTGACCAAAAAGTCAACTGACACAAACTCAACTTTCATGCATTATTTCCTGTAGATTTCAGCGTCAAAAATATGCTAGAATTTACAGCTCATCCGAATTCAAATTCGTTTGGGAATTATGGCACATACAAATTTTGTATTGTGTACCGATGGTTAAATTCTAACCTAGAAGTTCTACAGAATTAAAAGTATGTAAATACTTTGAATTAAATTCTGGGAAAAATATATGTCGATGATCTCAATATTAACTTTCCGAAACTTTAAACGGTTCATGATTCTGATTCCTGGTTCTCCCGGAATCGCGAAAACATCAAAACATGTCTATTTTTGGATATGTTGTGCTCTACAAATTTTCCAGAATTTAATACTGATAATTTAGAAAAAAAATTTATATAATCAGAAATCTAACCTCATTATCGTTCTAACAAAAAACCTGGAGCGCGTTTGCAGTCCGGAGCTAGGAGATATCGTCTTTTTAATTCGTCATAACTAGTAGAAAATGAGGCTGAATTTATGACGAATTTTGACTATTTTTTGGACGAAAAAGAGAGAAATTTGGGGAAGAAAAATATGAAGGATGAGGTATTTATAATGGTGGACACTACTTAATTAAATACGACTAGGATTGGTTAATTTGGATAGGATTATGATGAATTTAAATAAGGATATGATATGCATGAAGTTGATTTCCTAGAAGGTTCATGATTTGAATTAATTTAAAATAGAGTTTGAATTTATCTCAATAATTTATAATCTTAAATATAATTAAAGATAATACAAATAATTAATAAAATCTTATTAATATCTATTAACACTAAATTAGCATCTATCTAATATTAAGACTATATATATCCAAATAAATCCTAAATAATTTTAAAATCTAAATAAATTTCTTAAAATTCTAATTAAATTACAAAAAAATATATAATTAAATATTTTAAACTAAAATAAATAATTGGTAGGAATGACATGCAAGTATGGTCGTATAGTAAATCATAGAAGTCCTAGAAATTTATGTTTTCTAAGTTTTCATTACCAAAAATTCTAGAAAAATCTCCAAAAATCTAAAATAACCTAAAATAATTCTAAATGAATATTTATATAAGTAAATATACTAAAAAAAAATTATTTTCTAATTAACTAAGAGAATACTCTAAATAAATTCAACATCTATAATAAATATAATAATATAAAATATACACAAATACCTATTTTGGGTGAGGGAGTTTACAATCTACCCAACTTAAAATAATTTCGTCCTCAAAATTAAAATAAGACATAATTTGTTAAATCCTTCACATTCGTACATAAGGTACGTCAATCGCAATCTCTTCCAAAAATTTAAATAACAAAATATTTTCAAATCTATCGCGATCACTTCAAAATTAAGATAATCATTGTTCAAATCAAAATTCAACATATTGTAATCTCTTCTCACCTTTCCAAATCATCAATATCCAAATTTAAATCGAATCCATATAATATCTTCAAGATTTAAATAACCCATATCAAATTTTACCTCGCGATCTCCAACTATCATAATCTCCTCTAGAAGTCATTCGAGTCCAATATTATTCCTATTTTCAACTTAAGAATTTTGTACTCTTCAAATATTTAAACTCAATTTACATCCTCAATATTTCAAATAGGTGACCCAACAATCAAAATTGAACTTTTAATTCAAATCATCAAATTGTAAAATTTAAATCTAATTCACCAATTGTTCAAGTCTAAAATTCTATATTTATCCTCAAAATTTAAATCGATGATCCATCCTTCAATATTCAAAATTTAAATCATGTGCTCAAAGTATAAATATTTGGTCCGCAATATCAAGATTTTAAAATTCGTTAAATCTTCATTATCTTAATCCTTCTTTTAAAATTCTCCACATTTAAAAGGACTTAATCTCTCAATCTAATCCTACTTGATCACAATCTAAAAGAATTTTTCTCAAGTTTAATAATGCAATTTCTACCCAACTTAGAATTTACCCATCTATCACATAAGGCTCTTACACTTAAGAAAAATATTCCTCAATTTATTTTCTCATGTCATTCAATCCTCAAAACTTTAACACCAACTATATCATATGTGATATGCCCTTAATCAATTGTGAAAGATAGTCACCAAATAATGTTATTGGCCTATGGGGTATATCTTGTACTATCCGTGTATCACTTATATCCAAGCACGATATTTTGTCTTTCCGAAACAAGGGAAGACGAAAAGCAACCGAAAAGAGTTCAAGGAGGGGTAATAGAATGGAAGTATGGGAATCAAAGCGTTTAAAGAATTCAAATGGGAATTGTCAAGACAGTTGTGGATTGAAATCTTAATTTGGTAATTTTCTATTCGCATGCTCACATCGGTGCAGTTATGTACTTGATATGATATGCTTTGTCGTATCTAGAGGGTAAGTATATTTGTCTACTGGTCCACTATACATCTCAATCCACGTAAAATACTATTGCGAAGGGCGAATCAAGCGCATTATGGCTAGCTAGACCATAATACACTGATTCTGATTAGACAATTTGTATTAGTGTGGTTGATCAGGCCCCAATAACACATATATCATAAACAAGCTCGATATAAGATTAAGCTTGCAAAAACTAGGCTATAATAGCAGCATAATTCAAGGTAGCACAGAAAATATAACGCTGGATTATGATGTGAGAAGTTACAAAATAATTCAAGTTCGCAAAAGTAAAAATAACATAAGCAATAATTATAAAAGACTCTACAATCTCTACAGTTATCATACAACCTCCTTATCTAAGTCGCTAGTCGACCAAATAGGGCAAGGACCTCTAAATTCTATGGTCTGAATAAACATAGTCGTCTTTTGCTAGCATGCGATAAATATCATTCGGTTATACTTCAATTAATAGGTCAAAAGACTATGTGATACGAGGTGTCAAATATTATGGTAAAACTTCTAACTAACTCTAGTAGTGTCTATACTACTCTCAAGTCTTCTTAATACATCAAGGGGTAATGGTATAACAATCTAAAGATAAGGAATTCTAGGTTCACTAGATATTCTAAACTTAGTGATGTGTCTATATTCTAGTTGTATTCTTCATAGGTGTGCTACTCTAATTATCATCCTAATAACAGGGTTTCTATATTCTAGCAGAAGACTATACTCAAGGAACTATTAGGAAAGCACATGAATCAAGCAGGATATAATTATTTAAAATAGAACAGATATAAGAAGATGAATCACAGTCAATTGTGGATGAGATCCTAAACTCTAGTCCTAGGTGCAGGCTTGTTCGGTACAGTAACGTAACCGAGACAATATGCTCTCGACCTGCATGGGCCACCACAAAAATATGTCACGCCCCAGTCCCAAAAATATGTAGGACTAGGACACGTAAGCATGTCAGCCACATGGATATGGCAACTCTAATATATGGAAACCAAATCCATACGTACGTTGTAATATGAATATAAAATCCACAAGTGGTATAAAATGTAATACAAGTCACAGGGTAAAATCTAAATCTCATCCACCAAAATCATATAGAAATAAATAACCAGTATCTATGAAACTAGATCTCAATAAGAAGTATCTAAGGATGATAGTTGGATGGAAACAAATCCACTACCAACTCAAATATAAGAGCAAATACAATATGAGTATAACACCATAACACAATATAAGAATACCAGCTATCCATCACAGCTCGAAGAGAAGACATACTCGGATCACGTGTAACCATCCAAATCTGCGCTCCTGCAAATACTCAAGAAAAGATACACCTGGCAGCGGACCAGGTCCTCAGAGGGACGTAACAAGATACAGAAAATACGAGCCAATTTGAATACAGTAAACATGCATATGGTTTGAAAATAAATAAGTACGCTGTACAAGACAATCTATATGAATGCAAATGAGGACAACTTTTTGATGTATGGGCAAGGGTAGGCTACTCGATCTACCTCACAACTCACATACACGTCAATGGACATCAGAAATCGATATACCGCGGGGGTAGCGACCAGCGCGACACACGCCCGTAGTGCGAGCTATATACTACGGTTTACCAGAGTGGTTAAAAGCCCATACGCCTAATGATTGTCCTCTATGATACTAGGTGCCATGTGTGTGTCAACATATCTAATACATAGTAATGACTGAAGAAAAACTACACATGCAAGAACTATACAGAAATGAAATAAATAAACAGAAATATAAATAGCATGTAAAGTACTGTAAACAATTTGGCAAGGTATCTTGCCTGGGGTCCTGCTGCTGGTATGAATCAGAGTCCAAGTCACAGTCCAAATAGCCTATGTATTACAAATTTATCACGTCAAAAGATAATTTATTTTAATTTATTTAATTCTAAAATAATTACTCTAAAATTCTATTTTAATCTTATTATTCTGATTTTTTATGTTAATTCCTAAATTTTGTCCAAAAAAAATTGAACTTTATCAACTCGAGACTCATGGCACGCAAATCGAGGCGATCTGTTGACCAAAAAGTCAACTGACACAAACTCAACTTTCATGCATTATTTTCTGTAGATTTCAGCGTCAAAAATATGCTAAAATTTATAGCTCGTCCGAATTCAAATTCGTTTGGGAATTATGGCACATACAAATTTTGTATTGTGCACTGATGGTTAAATTCTAACCTAGAAGTTCTACAGAATTAAAAGTATGTAAATACTTCGAATTAAATTCTAGAAAAAATATATGTCGATGATCTCGACATTAGCTTTCCGAAACTTTAAACGGTTCATGATTCTGATTCCTGGTTCTCCCGGAATCGCGAAAACATCAAAACACGTCTATTTTCGGACATGCTGTGCTCTACAAATTTTCCAGAATTTAATACTGATAATTTAGAAAAAAAAAAATTTATAATCAGAAATCTAACCTCATTATCGTTCTAACAAAAAAAACTGGAGCGCGTTTGGAGTCCGGAGCTAGGAGATATCGTCTTTTTAATTCGTCATAACTAGTAGAAAATGAGGCTGAATTTATGACAAATTTTGACTATTTTTTGGACGAAAAAGAGAGGAATTTGGGGAAAAAAAATATGAAGGATGAGGTATTTATAATTGTGGACACTACTTAATTAAATACGACTAGGATTGGTTAATTTGGATAGGATTATGATAAATTTAAATAAGGATATGATATGCATGAAGTTGATTTCCTAGTAGGTTCATGATTTGAATTAATTTAAAATAGAGTTTGAATTTATCTCAATAATTTATAATCTTAAATATAATTAAAGATAATACAAATAATTAATAAAATCTTATTAATATCTATTAACACTAAATTAGCATCTATCTAATATTAAGACTATATATATCCAAATAAATCCTAAATAATTTTAAAATCTAAATAAATTTCTTAAAATTCTAATTAAATTACAAAAAAAAATATAATTAAATATTTTAAACTAAAATAAATATTTTGTAGGAACGACATGCAAGTATGGTCGTATAGTAAATCATAGAAATCCTAGAAATTTATGTTTTCTAAGTTTTCATTACCAAAAATTCTAGAAAAATCTCCAAAAATCTAAAATAACCTAAAATAATTCTAAATGAATATTTATATAAGTAAATATACTAAAAAAAAATTATTTTCTAATTAACTAAGAGAATACTCTAAATAAATTTAACATCTATAATAAATATAATAATATAAAATATACACAAATACCTATTTTGAGTGAGGGAGTTTATATAATTCTACCTCCCGTAAGAATTCTCTTCATTTTCGGAAGGGGTACGGTAGCTACTCTATGGGTGGCTACAAAGCTAGCTGCTATAAATGAATGCGATGCTCCAGAATCAAATAATGCTACAGCTGGTAATGAAGCTACTAAAATAGTACCTGCGATGACCTCGCCTGCTGTAGCCTCCTCCTCAACAGCTAAAGTGAATGCCTGTCCTCGCCCCTATGCTTGGCCTCGCTGCTGCTGAGCCTGCTGAAATAAAGCTGCCTGTGGTGCTAGGGGTGGTCTCTGCTGGTTCCCTCCTGGGGCTGGTGGCCTGACGCCTCCAACTCCTGCCTGTTGTGCTCCTACTGCTGGATAAGCTGGTCGTGGTACAGGCAAAGCTAATCTCGGTGCTCCCTCTCTGCGCTCGGTGCAGTCTCTGGTCTGATGTTGGTTGGAACCGCAAGCTAGGCAGAGTCCCAACTTACGTCTGCATTCTCTCTCAATGTGACCTATCTTGCCGCAGTGATGACAAGTAGGGAGAGATATGGCCCTGTGTGCTGTCCTCTCTGGCATACTCCTCTGGGTCCGTTTTGCTGAATCTCCATGTGTTGTCCTGGATGGTGCTGAGTTGATAGGCCTCTTCAGGTTCGACTCTCTTCTAGTGACGCGCTCTATGCGTCGTGCTGCTGCGAGAACGTCGGTATAAGATGTAGGTGCGATTGAGCCAATCAATCTCTGAAGCTCAAACTTCAGTCCATCAAAGAACTTCTCAGCTTTCTCTTCCTCAGTCAAAATCAAGGTTGGGGCAAAGCGACTAAGGCGAATGAACTCTGCGTTGTATTCTTCCACTGTCATGCTGCCTTGGATAAGGCGGTGGAACTTGTCTCTGAGCTCTGACCGTGCTACTGCGGGAATGTACATCTCTTTGAAGAGTCTGGAGAACTCTTCCCAGGTGACTCGATCCTGCCCGAGCCTCATCTCCTCTGCTAACCACCAGTGATGTGCATTCTCTGTTAACTGCATTCTGACTGCAGTCATCCACTTCTCTCTAGGAAGTTCAGCGGCTTCTAACTGATGCTGAATGTTTGTGAGCCATTCATGAACTTCTGTTGGTCCCTCTTTACCAGAAAAGGTACGAGGCTTGAGCTGACGGAAGTCGGTGATAGATCCCGTCGTCATTCGCCTTGCTGGTGGATTTGCCTGCTCCATTGCGAATACCAGGCTGGTTCTCAGATACTCGGCCTCCTGCCGATGGGCCTCTTGCTGGATCTGTTGCTGTGCTTGCATCATAGCATACATCATCTGGAACATCTGTTGCCCGTCCATGGCTTGTCCTGGCGGGAAAGCTGGCATCTGGGGAGTGAACTATGGTGGAGGTGGGATATCATCTCTCCGGAACCTTGGATTAGGCTGACCGGTTTGATCGCTCTGCGATGCTTGTCCTCCACTTCCAGGAGTCACTCCATCTCCATATGTAACCACAGCGTCGTATGGCGTATCCAATGGAATCTCGTCTCCGTTCCTGGGATCCATTTCTCTGCAACCAAAAGATAAACTGTAAGAACGCACAGGGGAATCAATACAGGATGCAGTTCAAGTAACAATTTTCGAGTTCGATATAGGGTTCAACAATGGGTTTAATAATGGATGAGATCCTAGAACTTATCCTATCCTCAGGGCAGGCTGGTTTAGTTCCTAAGTTGAAACCGAACAATTTAGTCGTAGACCTGCATGGGCCACCACAAAAACCATGTCACGCCCCAGTCCCAAAATATCGTGGGACCAGATACGTGGCAATGGCCAGCAGTACACACCGATGGACAAACCCAATTTAATGGATCCATCAGGGCATACTTAAGCTGTAAAACAAGTCTACGACAATCATGGTACAACTAATCTCATCCACACAAGATATAAAATATGATCCACAGAATAAATAAGGAATGTAAATCATCAGATAGTCTCAACAAGTACTTCGGGGAACAACCCGATAAATCTCTAGTACAATGGTTCAGCAGACCAGAAAATAATGACTGAAATAAATAATAAAAGCTGAGCATGAACATGGATGCTCAAGAGAAGTCTTCAGCTAAGACCTCGTCCTCAGATGGCGGTACAGCTCCTGGATCGGCTCCTCCTGCTGTGGTCCCGTATACCTCGGGATAAACCTCGTCTGCAAAATCTGGGGACAAAATCCATATCCAGGTCCTCAGGGGACATAGCAAGGTACAAGAAAGCTCATGCCAAAATAGATACAGTGCAGCAAATAATGAAGTAAGCAGGGTAAGTATGTAACATCTGTATAAATGCAAGAGAGAATATCAGTAGTACTCAGGTTGAACAACTACAAGCTCTGTGTAGGGAAGCCGGTAGTAGTGGTGTCAGGAGGTGGTCTAGCTCAGCGGGAGACTGAGTAACCGGCATAACAATATCAACCTGTAGCCTGTGAATCTATCCAGCAATAGATGGAACAATAAGGGAATACTAAAATAACCAGCTAAGTGATATGCAAGATGAGAGCAGCACTAGAACTCAGGCTGAAGCATACTACAAGCTCTGTGTCGGGGAGCCGGTAGCAGCAGTAATAATGAGTAATGGGC